>JBAJNP010003283.1:0-40732 GCA_036877545.1 Yasuhikotakia modesta
ATTATTAACAGACGGTGTCTCTCAGCAGTGTGAGTGATGGTCCTGCTGCTGTCATTGTTCAACACAAAATGCAAATATTCATGAACAAATAAAAAGATGCTACTGTAGTGTGCAGACTTGTGTCTTTACTGACGTACACTGTGCTGTTTCTTCAGGGGATATTTGTGACAAGAGTTCAGTCAGAAGGACCTGCTTCAAAACTCCTTCAGCCTGGAGACAAAATCATCCAGGTACATTCATCATCATGTTTGGATGTTGTGGCAGTCTGATGATTCACTTTGATTCTTATTTATATGGTTCCCATTAGATTTCAATCGATTAGTATCAATATTGCATTAAAAATGTTAACATGGAATCAATATTCAAATATAAATGCTGGTAATTGCTGTATTACTGAAATACACATTAACATTTGCTCCACACAGGACAAGAGGCAAAGTACAGATAACATCCTGTTACAGTGTTTCCCACAGGATTTAGTGAGATTATTGGTTTATCAGTCTTGTGTATTTTTAAGGCAAAATTAAGTGACTAGGTCTGTATGAATTCTTATTGAAGCTGTAGTTATTATTCTGTCACTAAACAGTTAGTGATGATTATATCTGTTCACATTAATGCCAAAGACAGCAGCAGGAATAACAAAATACTGTCACTGAGATCTCAGGTCCAGTACAGACATGCATCCCATTTCCCAGCTGTTTACATTCACAAACGAGTCCGTTTTAAATTCTCATGTGTGAACACCACCCAAAAGCGCTCTTTGACGTAACTGTGTGTGGATTTATCAGGAAGTACAGTGAGGAAAGGTTTGTGTGCTGTGAGTGCGTGTTCACACAAAACCTCAGTCTGTCAGACTGTGTCTCCAGCGGCAGTGCAGCTGATGTGTGTGATCCGAGCCGAGGGCCTGACTGACTGAGAGTTACTGTTGTTTTACTGAGTTTTGTGTTGTTATGAGATGTGTAAAAACATTTTCCGTTTGTTTTAAAGTCAGTCATTCAGCACACACACATGAACTACCATAGTCTTTGAAAGTAAATGGACATTTTTTTAGATTTGCACACACACAAATCTATACAGACATTTCCTGAATCCATATCTTTTTTTTTATGTAGATCAGTTAGAATTGGAGAATCAGTATTTTTACCCAGCACTGTTAACTGAGTTACTGTCTTCATCACAGGCAAACGGCTACAGCTTCATCAACATAGACCATGGACATGCAGTGTCTCTGCTAAAGACCTTCCCCAACACCGTGGACCTGATAATCATTCGAGAGCTGGCAGCATAATGACACTGAATGTTCACCGTCTTACTGTTGGAGTCAGAGCCAGTGCAGAGTCAGTGTGGACTGATGCCCACCGACCGATGTCTGCTGTTAATGACAGGAGCACAGCCACTGGATGAAGTGAAAGACGGACAATGTCTGGACGGATGCGTCTTACAGATTTATCCCATCACTGTGGGATTACCTGTTGGTCTAGCCCAACCGATATGAAAACCTGTGCTTTTTGTAAATATCTTTTTTTATTTTATTTTTTAAAGAAATCGATCTGCGCTGAGTTCTAGTGGGACAGTTCTAGTTGTAGCTGACCTACTGAGGGCTCTCTGCACATTTCACTATTTTTTTCATTTTTACGACTTTTAAACCACTTTCATGACCTGAGTGAGATTTTGAGCTAGAAGACAATGCTATGTGCTAACTGTGGAAATGAATGTAGAATTTGGGTGAGAGATTCTGAACTGTGTTGTGAAATTAGTTTTTGTTTGGTCTGGTGGTCAATGATCTTGCTTGGTAGGATAACATTGTGAAGAAAAATCTCCATTATTTCTTATCTTAATGACAAGAGGTTGTTTCTAATCTTCTCAACCTGATCTGAAATCACCTTCTCAGACCTTCTCAAATATTCCTCCAGTGAAGTAAGAGTCTCCTGTCCCCTACTAACTTTCACAGAACAGAAGTGTAGGACAGGGTGTTTAGCCTAGATGCCCATCGTAAGGATGTGCAGAAATGCTCCTTGTATGTGAAACATGGATGGGTACGGTGTGAGAAACTTCCATGAGGATTTTGAAAGAGACAAACTTTAACAGCCTTTTCAAAAAGACAAAAGTGGGAACTGAAAGTGGTGCAAGCTATTTTAACCAAAGCATGTTGGGACACTGGTGGGCGGCACAGTACCGCTGGTGTAACAAGATGGGATTCTACCTGAAATTCTAGCAGTCTGATTTCTTTACAAAACACCCGATTCCAATGACCACTAGACTAACCTGAAGCACTGCTAGCATTCACACTTGAAGGTTGTAGTTATTTGGACTTGGTGTTGATAACCTTTTTCTATTCTGTGAAAAAGAATGTTGATGTTATATTTTATTCTCTTAAAACATTCTAACATTGGTGTAGTGTTGCAGTCATGGACGTTTGCTTTGGAGGGCAGAGAAAATGACGTGTCAAGTGCCATAGACTTTGAACTGTTCGAAATGGGTTCAACCCAGAGCAATACTCACTGGTCCATGCCGCATATTCAGTGGCCTTATCCGTTTGACATATGACACAGTGGATAAAAGAGCAATAGAGGGTGATTTAATGATACACAACATGCAGTTAGATTGTTTTTTATACAAATGAAAAAACATTTAGTATTTCTTGACTGATACATTTTATATTGTAAATCCTAAAAAAATGGGAGACAAAAACGGGAATGGCATTTCAAATTTTTTGTAAAAGAAAAGTTTGTAAAGTCTGATTAGTTTGTAAATCAATGTTATGTCGTGTCCGAACTCAATAGCGATTGCACTGCTGTTTCTGAAAACCTTATGAAAACTATCACTAGTGTATATGAATACAATGACATCAGCTTCCTCTTTTTTAAAAAAAAGTTCATATTTTTTGAAGTAGTTACGTTTTAAGGCCATGAAATGTTTTTTGATGTGTGTACACACAGGGAGAATAATTCACTTCTGATCATTGCTTATTTGCATGAAATCTCTCCTCTGATTGTTCAACACTGTATTCTATGCTAGACTGAAATGCTAAATAAACTGAAATCATTAAATTAACCGACAATGTGACATGACCTCAATTAAATTCACATTTAATTCATTTAAGTTCTGATTGGTCAAAGTTTTCTTTTATTTAATTTGGTGTTGATGGTCTGGCCCCAAAGTATATTTTAAGCTATCATTTAATTTGCTTTTGAATTGAAACCACTTTAATGAAACCAGGCCCCTAAATGTACTGTGAAATGATTCTGTTGTCACATTACATGGATTTTTTGTGGATGCATTGTATCATGAATCAGTCTAGTATAGATTCTTTGACTCATGAATCTACTAATTTACATGATCAAAAAGGTTCCAATGTTTAATTTATTTAATACACTTTACTTTGACTTAGAGGTTACTAATCAAATTGTAAATACTTTTTTAAAAGGTTTATGATTTATTCATGGCATTAGCAATTGTTTTTAAAACCAGCAATAATTTGCATCACAGCATCCCTTTTAATGTAAAGCTATGTCAGGTTTCTCTGGAAGCAGCTACTCTTAAAATGATTGGATGCATTTATTCAACATTCCAGATTTTGTAAATAATTTTACTTTCCATGGTGTTTTGTGGAAAGAATAAATCAACTAATGCTCTTTCAGAAACCTGTGTATTTCTTTCTTTACAACATTGTTGATACATTAATATGGACTAAAAGCAGAGGCTGCTCTTCACTTTGACAGAAATTACTCCATACGACTGATGTAACTGAAAATGTTTCCACAGTTTTTAAGTGATACAGCCGCACTGTGTGAGTTTGGTGTTCACCAGTTAAAGAAGCACAAATCTGTGATTTGTAGAAAACACACAGGGGTTCTTATTACACAATTACAGCGAGGACTCCTGTTCTATATATTACCAGCAAAATATGATACATGGTCATTTTGAAATGAAAAGACATCAAACACTCATTGTTGGCATGGTACAAGCTGTCTAAAAATGTTTTCATGTATACATTTGCGTTCATTACAGTTTCTGTCGTCCACCATTTTCAGCTCAGGTGGATATGAACAGCTTTGTCTTTTAAATACTATCAATATCAAAACCATGGCAATGTAGAGGATTCACATAGATTGTTTTCTTTTGTTCTTACGTCTGTTTTACTTTGATCAAAATAGGGCGACTGAATGACTCAACATGTCTTTTAACTGCTTAATGTTCTCCGGGTCATCAGATCACACGCTGGGGTCAGAATAACCTCCAGGAATCCAATGTACTGTAGAGTGTTTACGTACAGATTCATATTCATACTAACACCGAACATGTTGATAAGAATAAAAACCTTCCGGTTCCATTAGAGTTCATCACTCATCATTACAGAAGTCAATCCGACCCGACAGCTCAAATGATAAAATATTAATAAAAATGTACTGCTGCAAATCGGGGTAAGCGGACCGTTTTGAGCGCTAATGTCATTTTTAACCCAGACAATTAAGATTGTAGCTTTATTTTTTTAACAATATTGTCTCTGCACTGGCGATACAGAAACTTGTTTTGTACAGTGAACTTGCTGTTAGCCCCGCCCCGCTGACGCGTCAGTCACCGTGACGTCATGGCTCCTGTTAGGAAAAGCGACAGTCGGCGAGCAGGAAAACATCAGCGGATAACAGACCGTCGCGAGGAGTTTCTATCCCAGCATTCCTGCTTCTCTTACACAAGGCAAGTTAAAGTCGCTTAAAAACGTTTTGAAAGGTCACGCATGCCTCATGTAAACTCCTGGGAAACATTGGCTAGTTTTAGACAAGTAACCAGCTAGAACTAGTATCACTATTATTATTTGTGAGTTTAATGTGAGCGCATTGGTTGTTGTTGTGAAGGAATGAACTCTGTGAACTTGAGGCGAGTTTCACCAAATAAGGCTGTAGCTGATGTTAGCATGTAGCTAGTGTGCTTAGCCTGTTGTTCCTTTCCATCTGAAAGCTGAAATATGTTTAAACTATCTGATACTTTCCAGAATCATGCTTGCTTCGTTTATAACAGATATTTTACATAAGTGTTGTTAGGACGGATTGTGCTCTTCAGTTGTAGGCATGTGTCTTTCAGTGGTTAAAGGTCTTTTTCACAATAGCTCGTCTGTGTAATGACTTATCAGCAATTGAATCTCTCTGATCTGTTTAAGATTTGATGATGCGCAGTTTTGCTGTCGGTCCGCATCGTCTGTGGCAAATCAAAGATCAGTTTTCCAGTGCAGCTTTAACAAAGTTAGATGGACGGGGGTGTTTACGTCGTTATGTTCATCATATCGTCATCATCACAATAACTCTGTGTTAAAGTGTTTTTATGATCGGTGTTTGTATAGGACTCAGATAGGAAGAGTGTTTGAAACAAAGGACAGCACAAAGCTTTTACTGTTGACTCGGGCAGAAATCACATAAACGTGTGTATCGTGTCCACATATGTAACGACATCACTGCATGACTGTAAACATCACAGAGTTGTGTTTCTGTGTTTTGTGTTGTTTATAATTCTGTGACTGGGTGTAATTTAGCCACACTGCTAGTGTTAGCATGACTCAGTGGATTTCTCAGCGAGGCCTTATATACATACATACATATACATATACACACACTGCTACATCTTTATATCATCTATAACAAATGTTTTATATAACGATGCATATACACCATTTACAGCTGAATCGGAGTCGTTAATGTTTGGTGCCCGTGTGGCTTGTTTTCATGTGTGGTGCAGTGCCAGAGCTGCTAGCATCGCCTGCCATCACATCTGCTTCGATCTCTTGTCAGCTGGTAATATCCGTTTACAGTATTACAGCCGATCAATTCTGTTTAATTTAGCTGCGTGGTTTCACACGACTTTCTGCCCTTTCTTTGTGTAGCACTGTAAGCTGCGGGCCTATGTGTTTGCTGTTGCCAGTGGAGATCGGGTCAGTTTTGACGCGCAGGCACATCAGGTCTTTGCCTTTCTGATTTTATCAAAACATCCTGGAGGAGGGGCGCTGCGCTTACTAGAAATCCATGATGTAATGGCGGCAGGTCAGGGCGATTGCTGGGTATTTATAGCTTACAGGCAGGGCACGCTGTTGTTTGCGCGGCGAGGAGGGTTTTAACCAGCACGTTTCATTGCATCCGTGTGCATCCAAAACCCGTCGTGTGGGAGCTGGACGCACACGTGACGCGCGTCATGTGGGAAAACGTTTGACGCGCTTTGAAGAACTACAGTTCGTGTGTTTACTGAAAGAGCGGAGGTTCCTGTGATCTGCAGCGTCACACTAATTTTAGTTTCAGGGTTTGTGTCTGGGTATGTTTGTGTACTGTGTTGTGTCTCCTGGTTAAACAGAAGACCCAGCTGGTCTCATCTTCAGGTCCTCGATGTCACAACACTGCTGTGGTCCCAGATAGGCTGTTAGTAACACATTTGGTCACATCACAACGAAATGATGTGACCTGTCAGTGGCTGTAGGTACTGTGTGTCAGTTTACTGACTGAAACACACAAACTTCATTTGTTACAGCACCACAATATTCAAGTGATCAACTTTTTATTAATAAAGGTGATTAATTAATTATTAGACATCAGTAAACTGAATAAACGGAGACATGACCCAAGAGTACATTTGTGTAAATTCAGCATTAGTATTTTTTAACAGCAGTATCAGATTTACATGAAATGATTTGAAATGTACAAAAGCTATTTGGCTTTATGTTTTTTGTTAGTTATGGTTACTCACTGAAATGACCTGCATGTAACCTATCCTTCATGAGTGAACGCACACACCCAGAGCAGTGGGCAGCATCACTGCAGCACCCGGGGCGCAGTCGGGGGTTAGCACAGGTATGGAAAGCATGAATGTGGGTATATAACGATGCCACCGTTTTTGTCACCTTTAGAGCCTCAGTTCTGTTTGCTGTGGGTTCATGTTACCAGCAATGCTAAATAACAAAGATTCACCTTTAACTTCAAAATGATAATAATAATAGTAAACACTTGAACACAGTAACATTAGCACACAGGGGTGAATAATTTTGGGGGTTGGGCTTGTGGGAGTTGTTGTAGAAAGACATTTTTCAGAGCAGTTTAACAAAGAACAATGTTCCAAACTCCAGTAAAGCAGTCATTGGTCTATATCATACTGTACATTATTGTAATACACCATCACATGTTGATTTACAGTTATAATTGTTTTTAACACTTACAGAAATATGTCATTCATAACTACTTCACAGTTTACTTCACTACAATTACAGTAGTGAAAATACAGTATGTACTGTAGGTGCTGTATGTACTGTAGTGTGTTTTTTGGGTAAGGTTTGAATATTGGAACTGAAGCAGGGGACATTCAGACATGGGTTTGTTAGGTTGTCATCATCACTCATTGTGTCTGATCTGTGACTGTTGTAATGTGTGCTGGAGGCAGACAGTGTTACTCATAAACAACAGTATCAGACTTGCTGTCTAACTCAGTGAGACACAGTGCTGTATCATGTAGCTGGAGATTACTGTGATTCTGTTTACAGTATTGCTGTGGTAGTGAAGTGTCAGTGCTTGAGATGCCCCTGCAGTATGTGGTGGGATGGACTTTATAATGAAACATTGCATTGATTCTATTAATTATGTTAGGAAACTGCAGAGACTGGACGGATGTTTGAGGCAGTGCTGTAAGACAACCACACATGATCTGTGGCGTGAGTTACAGGACTCTCTCTCATCAGGTGCCTTCAGACGCCTGTCCCTCTGTTTGCTTTGATCAGATTTCCTGTCAGCAGTAATGTTTACACTGGGACGCAGCCAGAGTCCATCGTTTATATCACCAGCAGTAGCCATTTATTCACACCTCAGACAAAACATTGATTTTGTCTGATTTTTCCATGCTACAAATTCTATTTCATTTTATTTGTGTAGTTTTCTTATAGTATTGAATTAGTTTAAAGCAGCTTTACATACAGTGAAAAGATGGTAAAGACTACAGGGAGTAATTTGGCTGGCTGAAGAAAACAGTGTTTGTCACAAGTGACATGAACTGAATTTGTTTTTACACTTTTTCAATGAAGTTGTACTTTTTTTCTTGGTCATTTACTGATTCGCCTCTTTATTTTCTCTAGGAATTGCCCTTTTTCAAAGAGATGGCCCAGGAGACCAATCAGAGCCCTGTGCCCATGCTCTGTGCCACTGGCTGTGGTTTCTATGGCAACCCAAGGACCAATGGCATGTGCTCAGTTTGTTACAAAGAGCACTTAACAAGACAAAACAACGGGGGTGTCAGTCCTATTAGCACAATGGGTATGTGACAACAGTTTTCCACCTGTCCACTGTGTCTCTTTCACTTTTCTTTATCTTGGATGCATTCACAGATGAGTTCTTAACACCAGTGAGGTTATATTCACAGATGAGTTCTTAACACCTGTGAGGTTATATTCACAGATGAGTTCTTAACACCAGTGAGGTTATATTCACAGATGAGGTATTAACACCAGTGAGGTTATATTCACAGATGAGGTATTAACACCACTGAGGTTGTTTGTGTTGCAGCGGGTTCCAGCAGCGGAGTCAGCTGTCCCACCTCTGAAGCTTCAGCCATTCAGATCATAGAAGCTTCACTGAACAACACGTCATCTAGTGCTGAGACCCCCAACAGCTGCTCTGCTGCTCTTCCTGTCACACAGCAGATGACTGAGATGAGCCTCTCCTGTGAGGAGGACACGGCCTCTCCAAAAGAACTTCCTGATCCAGGTATCACACACTGTCATGAGCAAAATGTGTCTAAAAGGTTAATTTCAGTTAAGTGATGTCATCACAATCAAAACTGGTCTAAAGAAACATTTTCCTCATAATGAATGAATCAGTGCACATTATTAAGAACACAGAAGGCTTTTTCTTGTCATGTTGCTTCTTTGCTAAGAACCAATTTTGCTTTTGATTTGTAAGCCATTTTAAGTGTTTTTTCTTTAAGGTTTTTTAAATCTTGGTCATGTCTTTCCAGTTGTCACTCAGCCAACAGCATCTACTGCACCTCCCAGCACTGCTGGTAGTGATGAAGCCAAGATGCCAGAGGCCTCCAAACCCAAGAAGAACAGATGCTTTATGTGTCGCAAAAAAGTTGGCTTGACAGGTGAGCAAAGTTTTCAAATAGTGTATTCATTCACGTTAAATTAATGAAAATTAAAATTAAAAT
Organism: Yasuhikotakia modesta; assembly: GCA_036877545.1. Taxonomy (NCBI): domain Eukaryota; kingdom Metazoa; phylum Chordata; class Actinopteri; order Cypriniformes; family Botiidae; genus Yasuhikotakia; species Yasuhikotakia modesta. Next base: position 9,169 of record JBAJNP010003283.1, read on the forward strand.
TTAATAAAAAATTTTAATACTAGTAATGTTTATTTATCAGGGTTCGACTGCCGCTGTGGGAATCTGTTCTGTGGACTTCATCGGTACTCAGACAAGCACAACTGCCCATACGACTACAAGGCGGAAGCTGCAGCCAAGATCCGCAAAGAGAATCCTGTTGTTGTCGCTGATAAGATTCAGAGAATATAAATCTTGCACATATATAACTTGTTTTTGTGAGAGATTGAATGAAAGGACTCACACTTGACCTGTGATTCTAAAGACTAGTTTTTTAAATTGCGTATGGGAAAAGAATCCTGTTTCTAAGCCAATGCATGAGTCATCACTTTGTTTCCATCATTACTTGGTTTATGTTGATCGTTCATGTGCTTCAGGTTTAAATAAATGGGAGGGGGAAGACAAAAATGTGGAACAAAAAAGATTGTCTATAAAAACCACAGACATTTGCCTAAGATGTTTGTGAGTGGAGAAATTAGCTGGAGACTGACTGTTGTGTTGAAGACTGACTGACTTCAAAACGTTGTGATTGTCATACATTTACTTTGATTGTGATCCTGGTTTGTCTCATGATACGGGACTCTAGAGACTGTTACTGCTCTGACCCAAGCACGGTTAGAGCAGCAGTGCATGGCTGGATCATGTAGCAATTAAACGCTCTTTTTTTCCCCTTCTGGGTCAAAATATTCAATATTCAAAGTCTATCTTTATAGATAAACATTTATCAGCCATGTTTCTGCTTGAGCATCAGGCTGCCTCATCAGACTGTTGGGTGACTTTCAACTATGTGAAGTGTTTTAAACTGTCAATGTGTGAAACTATGTGAAAAAAAATCCTGTTCAGAGTTTAATGCAGCCAGGCCGGATGCCGAATGATCAGTTCTGAGCAACTACTTCCATTCTTTCAGTGTCTTTGAGTATGGGTGGTGTTAAGCAGTCACAGTGTGAACCTGGTTTTATTCTCTAATGACCCTTAAAAGCATTTAAGTCAAATAAAATGAGATTTTCATACTTTGGTGAAACGGCATTGATTTAAAATGTGGTACGTTCCGTTTTTTTAAATGGGTGTTTTGCATGGTTAGTGAAATGAGTAACTTACAAGTGTCAGTGTACTAGCTGTAATTCTGCTCAGTAATTCACTTGTTTTGTGTGTGAAGTATTCAGTGGGTGTTTTTAGATCGATTGTCACATGCTGTTTAAATGCAGGTAAGGAAAATGGTATCATCCATATTGATCCATTAGTATGCTTGAGTATTGTGTGTCTGTGAAAATGAGTACATATCCAAGTAGACTATTTAGTGAACAACATTTTTATTGAGATTCAGTCTGTTTTCTGTTGTGGGTCTGGCTGCAGAGTGCTGTTTATTTAGCTCTTTGTACGTTTATGCAGTAAAACTAAACACCTGTTTCAATTTTAGTTATGCAAGTTTGTACAAACCATCTTTATTTATTGTGTTGTGCATTATAATCTTGTTACCCAGATTACTGCAAAACTGTATCATGTAAATAAAATGATGTACAGATATTGAAACATGTCCCATTGGTTGCACTGCTAAGGGTTTGATTGTGTACAACTCAGCCTCTGTCTATAATCTAATACTGAGTATTTTGTGTCTGTAGACCATACAGCAGCATGAACACTCAGAACCATCATGCACGTGATATGAGCACCATCAATATAACCAACTGTTGTTTTAAGAACTTCTGTATTTATTAACACCAAAATAGTATGAAAGCGCTTTCAAGAAAAACTATATTTAACACAGAACACGTTACACAAGCTATAACTGCAGTAAGTTAATGTAGCTCATTAACAGCCAGTAAGTGCAGTTAGTGAGCGTTACGACGTTTTGCTCGTCTGAGGAAGGCTTTGCTGTTCCATTTGCTGGGAGGCAGCATGTAGGGTCCATTGTGCACACAAAGAATGGTCATCTCCTCTGCGTACTGCAGGTTCTGTAGAAGCTGAACAAACACAAAATCACTAAACCATGCTATACACTCACTACACACAATCACTAAACCATGCTATACACACACCAAATCACTACACACACACGCACTTAGTAACACACAAACAAGCAATCACTAGCTCACGCTACACAAACACACACAGAGGAATAGACTCTACCTTAGGTGTGATGAAGAAGTACTGAGATGTGTTCACACCACAAGCCGTCCTCACAACAATGTCAAACACACGGCGTTCATTAACAGGGTCCATGCCCTATACACAGCAAACCATTAGAAGACATTAAACGTGTAAATGATTCTGTAAATACAGCCCAATACAGTGTTAACACACCTAAACATATCAGAAATATTCCATCTGCTGCCTCTCAAACACAGTAGGGGGTGCTATTGCACCCATTTCACATTTTGCCTTCAGAGTCACAACAGTTACAAACTGTCTCTGAAAAATATCTAAATATTACTGTTAATATATCTGGCCATGATAACTGTGTAGTGTAAATATTGTTACTGTGACAGTCCCATGTAGAATCTTTACAATTAATGCAAACATTTAGACGTACCAGAAAAAATATTGTACCAAAACTTGACTGATACCAAAACTCTGCCGTTCTAAATGAATGAAGAATCTTGACACAGGGCGGTGAGGCCGTTAGCAGATTTTGACCGCTATCACAATGACATTGTTTTATTTTCTATAAGGGGCCATGTGATGGATTAGCAGCATGTGTCATAGCAGTGAGTTTGTGTGGCAGTATTACAGCTGCTGTCAGCACCTGATTGATCTCATCAACCACTCTGAAGGGGCAGCGGTTGAGCTCCTGCAGAGACATAAGGTACAGCATGGTGGACACGCTGCGCTCTCCTCCACTCTGATGATGAGGGGTGAGTTCATGCAGCTGAGTGCTGCTGCGAAACTTCACACGGATGCGGATGCCATACTTATCATACTCCTCCTGCACACACAGATACACACACACACAGACACACACACACACAGTGATGGGCAGTGACAGTGTATCAAAGCTAGTCGAGATACAGTGAGCTGTGTAAATACTCACATCATTCTCTGAGTGTAGGTCCACTTCTCCTGCACACTGCATAGAGCGAAAGAAATCACTGAACCTTTCATTGATCTGATCCACTAACACTTTCAGAGGATTCAGCCAGCGCTCCTTCACCTAACACACAAACACGCTTCATAACACAGGGTTCATGTGCTAACATCTCTCCTGAATGATCCAATCACAGGTGGACAGTTTTAAATACAGTCCAAACCATTATAATCCAATCACTTCTGAAAAACCAAAACACACAGGCCATGAACCTCATAAAACTCCTTCAGATCAACACGCAGTCATCCGGATTATGTGACAAGCACACGGTAAAAATCAGCACTTGTGACTGGATCTCCAGAGCTCAATGTCAATGGGCTCAGCAGCACACAGGATGTTTGTCTGGACTCACCTCACTTATGTTTTGTCTATAAGTGTTCAGAGCATTTGTCTTGTCATCCAGTTCCTTCTCCATGTTCTTAATCTCCTGCTCACGCCGGTTATATTCCTCCACCACCTGAGACAGAAATTAAAAGAACAAACTCTTCAATCTTTAATATACATTTACAAACAGTGTTTACAACACAAAAACTAAATTAAACAAAAAACTGTCTGAAACTGGAAGTTTAAGGAGTGATGTGAAGAGGAACATCTGATGACCAGTGTTTCCGGAATCCCACATCAGTCACGTAACTCACTAACTTGCTAAAAATGTTTTATATTTGGTAAACTGTTGCTACAGAAAGTATTTGGATATGGGAACTGAAATATGGCTATCAGCAGCAAAAGTAGGATTGGTCAGTAATATTTTAGGGTGGAGCTAACAAAGGGCTCTTCTATTAAATGGTGACGTCTGTTGTGTTTATCTCACAGTATCACTGAGGCCAGTGAAGCACTCAGCTCGGGTCCTCTCCTCATTCAACATCGCATCAATCTCATCCAGAGTATCAGGCAACTGACTGAATGCCTGAAAGGAGATAAAAACAGTGTGAAACATGAAAGACTGAATGAAGACACTGGTGAGCAGAAGACAGAGGTGTGTCACTCACTGCATGTAGTTCCTCTGGGACTGCCATCTCTCCCTGAGTCATGTTACAAATCTCACTGGCCCTCCTCATCAGAGTCTTACATGTGGTCAGCAGGCTGCTCTTCATCTGGTCCAGTTTAGTATACTCTTGCTGTACAAAAACAGACATGTTCCATTAATCCATGTGTTTCACTGGAACTGAAGCTGAAGGACTGAGAGGAAACTGGTCTCACCTCAATCCGCTTGAGCTCAGCTGAACTGTCTCTACAGTCCGTCTCCAGTTTGGTTTTCTCTGCAGCAAGCCCTGCGCTCTGGAGAGCTGAAAACACCTTCTCCATGTTTAACTTCACCTTCAACTGCACAAACACACAACAGTTAACAAGAAACTACATTAAGAGTAGCAAGTTCAATTTTAAGTTCAAGTTCAATTTATTTATAGAGCGCTTTTCACAATGGTACATTGTCACAAAGCAGCTGTACAAACATAAGCAAAAAAAAAAAAGCAAAAGGTGTTTAAAGTAAACTTGAAATGAAACCACTTTAAAATACACAGATTTAAATAAGAGAAAGACCGAACACATTAATAAACATGCAGTCATTCACAGGCAGAAATGATGAAAAGTAACAGGTAAAATAAACATAAATGTTAATAAAGTACAGATAGTGAGGGCGGTTTTGTAGAGCAACATCACTACGGCATTGTTTACAGGTCTACTGGTCTACAGAGCTACTGGTCTACAGAGCTACTGGTCTCAGCACTTGCTGGCTGCTAAGGTGAAAAGCTATGAACATGCACAAGCCTTATATTTGTCTTTGTGCTTCAGATTAAAGATTTGTGACACAAGCTAACAAACACACCTTCATTTGACTCAAAAACTCTTCCATTATGATCAGTTTCTGACTGTTCACAGCAGAGATCTTTGTGTTCATTTCCTCTTCAACAGCTTGCAAATCAATCTTGTTTTGTTCCATCTGCCTCAAACTACACAAAGACACAGATTAAACAGGTTCAAGAAAAGTCAAGGATGATGTGAGAGCAGTAAGTGTGGCAGGAGAAGGTACCTGTCCTGTTTTGTGCTGATCTTCTGCTCCAGCTGTCTCTTCTTGCCCTTCAGATCAGACAGTTGCTTCTTTTTAGCACGGAGATCATTATCCCGCCGGTTCAGAACAGTCTGCTGCTCGGTGATGGCGTTCATCCTGTCACTGATTCTCCGCAACCGCTCCTCAGCTAACTGTGGACCACAGGTTAAAGGTCACTAGCCTGCAGTTGCTGCTTTTGGATTTAATTAACATGATTAGCATGTCAGAGCTGTGGCTCTACAAAACAATTATAACAAACTACAGCTGCTTCTGGTGTGATCCTTTACACAATATCACCATATCAACAACAACTGTAAATACATCACCACAGACATGCTGCAGATTTTAAAACAATAACAGGCAACAATGTGACAGATGGGCTTCTCTCACTCTCAGATCTTGCTCTTGTTGTTGTCTCTCATCAGCATCTACAGCCACAGTGAGCCAGTGAGACGGACGCAGGGCTGTGTTACTGGTGATGACATTATTAGAGTAAGCAGAGGTCTTCACTGTGTACTTCTCCTCAGCTGTGTAGATCATCTTCAGACGAGCCTCTTTAATCACCTGCAAAACAACAAACAACTTCAAACTGAAAACATTTTAGAAACGATTTTGATATTCAGGTTAATGTTAATTAACAAGGTGAATGCAAGGAAGGGAGCTGGCGCTGATGGAATATCTGGGCGTGTACTTAAAACCTGTGCAGAGCAGCTGCCGGGGTCTTAACAGACATTTTTAATCTGTCCCTGTCCCAAACAGTTGTGCCAGTACTGAAGCACAACTGCCTAACTTAACTGCCAATGACATCCCATCACACTCACAATGTCAAGTGCTTTCAGAGGCTGGTTAAATCCCATCTCAAATCCTGCCTCCCTGCTACACTGGACCCACATCAGTTTGCCTATTGCCACAATAGGTCAACAGAGGATGCCATCTCTTGCCAAAAGAGTATGCCATCAACAGATTGCTGTTCATTGACCTATAGAACACAGTTCTGCTTTTAACACTGTGATCCCCTCCAACCTGATCTCCAAGCTTAGCCAGCTTGGAATCAGCACATTACTTTGCAACTGGACTCTTGACTTTCTGATTAACAGACCCTAGTCTGTTTAGCTAGACAGCCTCTTCGTCATTATCCTGAACAGTGGCATGCCACAGGGTTGAGTGCTGAGCCCTCTTCTGTTTTCTCTGTTCATTGCATACCAGTTTATGGCTCTAACACCATTATCAAGTTCACAAATGACACCATGGTGGTTGGCCTGATCAAAGATTATGATGAGTCGGCCAACAGAAATAAGGTTCAGCACCTGACTGGAACTAAACACCCAAGAGGCCAAAGATATCGTTGTGGAATTTAGGCGGATCAGGAACCATGCACATATCCCCATACACATCTACAGAGCTGCAGTGGGCAGGTGACGAGTTTCAAGTTCATAGGCACTCACATCACTGATCGCTCATCTGGTCCATAAACACCTCCACTCTGGTCAAAAAGGCGCAGCAGCTCAAGAAAGGAGCCTTAAGAAAGTTCACCTGTGTCCTAGGACACATACTCTTGCTACTCCACTATACCACTGTATATAATACTGTGTGTTGTACTTCTGCACTTTACCGTACATATAACGCTATATTCTCGCATGCTAATAATATTGTCATGATACCAAAATTTTAACTTTGATACAACACTTAAATTAAATATCATAATACCAATATCAAATTGATATTATGGAGAAACAAATAACAACAGGAATTGTCACTGATTTTGGGCTTGCCCTGACTGTCAGCAACATAAGCAAAATAATGCCATACTTCACTTTGAGCATCTGTTTTGTCTACAAGCTGTGGGCGGTTGTCAGAAGCACCTGTATTTGCAGCCATGTCTCTTCATCACCGCACACTCAGTGTGCAGAAGCAGCACGCTGCACACACAGCCCCCTAATGTTGAATATTCGTAACTACAGCTGTCACACTTCAAGTACCGGTACCAATAACATGAGGAACCATATGGTTTTTATAAGCAGGGCATCACGATACCTTTACAGTACCGGTATATTGTGCAACACTAGATGCTAACCACATTTCATTATCTCTCTGCATAAAGGCAATAAAGTGTAATCTAATTTAATCTAATCTAAACAACAGACTACAAGAGGTCTTTAAAGTCAATTAAAGACATATATACCTACTGTGTCTATCAAAGGTCCAGCATACAACCTTCCTGCCTAAACCCATGTTAGAAATGAGACAGGACTTACCCTCTCAATCATGTTCTTGGTGGTCTCTGTTCCTATAGGTACATCATGGACTCTGTACTGATGACATAAGTAACTCATGACTTCCTCAGGAGCATCAAACAGTTCACGCAAGTAAGATATGAAGCCATATTGCCTGAGAAACAGATCAAAGATTATTAATATATCATATATAACAAATCAAAGATTCTTGTCATGAGTTAGAGCTGGTCAGTAAAAAAAACAATAAATTCCTTAAAGGAATTTTTATTGAGGAATTTAAAGCAAACCAATAAAGCAAATTGTGATTCTGAAAAGCGTGTGTTACTGCAGCGTCTCCAGGGGTCGTGATGGAGGTCGTTGTGAGCAGGACTCTGCTGGAGCAATGACACCATTAACCCTCAACTTCTGTGAGTCTCGCACCTGAGCCAAAAACACAAATATTCTGCAGCTACAAAAGATGCCTTCTAAATAAATCATGTTCCACAAAGTGAACAGTGCAAATGCTAAAGGCCTGCTTATCTGGAACAACACACAAATACCACAACATACTTCACAAATAATGATTAAAAGAATTGAAACTGTAAATTTGCTGCAAAAACTGTAAATCTTAAAAAAACCTAAACAAAATGGAAAGTGATTTGAAGGATTATTTGTAAATTAACAAACCTCAGTCATAAATCTTTCCATGTCCTCCTGCCTCTGGAAGACAAAAGCTCTCAGGTCGTTCATAGGAACGTGGCTCTCAATGTATTTTGCACACTGTGAATCACGTACGTTTATCTAGAAACAACAGAAGGAACACAGATCTGTGTGAAGACATCTCTGAGAACCTGAATGAATGTTATTCTTCTCTTACCACAAGCATCATGGGCTCATGGACATTTCCTTTGAAATGATCTCTGTTGCCTCTTAGCCACATGAGGGCGGTGTATGTGTCAGGGAATCGTGTGCGAAGTCTCTCTTCCTTCATCTTCATCTTATCTTCCAGACTCCTAATGCGATTCTGCGAACCTGTAACAGAACAAACAACCAATCAAACTCTTTACTTACTAAACCAAAAAATAATAAAACGGATCAAACTATATTTAACTTTCTATAACTAAATTTTTGTGTTGTTCACTAATGTGAAAGTTTACGTTGAAATTCTCCCAGGGCTTCACTCTTTTCTCTGCGCAGGTCCAGGTTCTCGCTGTCCAGCTGGCCTCTGGCCTCCTGAATGTTTCTGAGATCAGCATTGATGGCCTCAATCTGAGGCGTGACGTCCTCCTGGCTGCCAATGTTCTGAAGCTCCTTCTGAAGGTCTTTGATCATAAGGACCGTGTGCTCAATCCTCTTCCGTCGATCCACCTCTTCTGTCTGCTTTAGACTCAGCTCCTGTCTGATGTCATCAACCTAACCATCAAACCAAATTCAAATTTTATTGGTCACAAACATAATCGTACACAGTATGACATGCAGTATTATATATATATATATTATTATTATAAATTATATAATATATATAAGATATATATAATAAATTATTATTATATATATCTAAGAATATAATATATCTAATATAAAAAGATACAAAGTAAATAAATATAATAGAGTGATTGTGGTTTCTTACAAACCAAGAAACCAATCAGACCAGACCTCAGACCATTACCCAGACGACTGTCACAACGCTGGTTTGTGGCTGGCTGTCAGCTACAGGATCTGACATGTTAATGGATATTCTTAATGGCTGTGGCACAAACCATAAGTGTTGACCTTTCAGGACATACCTCTCTGTTCTTCATTTCAAGCTGATCATGTTTCTGCTTGCACTTCTGTGAGGTCTCTCGGATGTTGGCAGTCTGAAACATTGAGGTTAATCACTATGGGGGAAGGAGTCATAGATTGAAGTGAGTAACACAGAGTCAGGAAGGACCAACCATCTCTTTCATCTGCTGTTCAATGGGCTGCAGTTGAGTCTGCAGTGAGCGGATCTTTCTGAGCAGAGGCTCCTGGGCTTCCTTCTGAGACTTCAGTGTTTTCTTCATTTCATCTCTATCTTTCTTCACTCTCTCCAGCTCTTTACGGGCCGTTTCATACTCCTACAGTCAGAACACAGGAGGAGATAAAGATGGAAAATACATTGGAAATCACAACTGCTTTATGTTTACATTGATGCGTTTGACAGACAGTTTTATCAGTTTTATATCATTTCAGATCAGAGTTGCTGGGTGAGGTAACAGCACTCACCACCCACGGCTTCTTCTTCTCCAGCATCTGAATCCTGTCCAGATGTCTCTTCTTCATGTAGTAACGTTCCACATCCAGTTTGTTCCTCTCATTCCTCTGTCTGGCCTTCTCCAGAAAGGTGGCTTTCTCCTTACACATGTTCTGTAAAACAGTCATGATGAGGTTAACCTGCAAACATGAGCACTCACAGCACCACATACACTAGAACATGTCAGAAACAAGCTGGTATAGTGTTGATCATCTGTGGCAGTAATTGCACTATAGTAACTGCATAAAAAAGTGATGGTACAAGGTTGTTAGATGTCTGTCAGGTTAAATCAACATAAAAACACTCTTTTATAGATATGACATGTCTATGTGAAAAAGAATATTGAGTATTGATGGAAAAACAGAGTATAATAAAGTTTTCCATTCAGAATTAACTGGGTGATAAACAGGATCAATTCTGATCCTATTGTTGAACCAAACATTTCTTACTGTTTCTGGAACTTACGTTGATTTAAAATTAGAAACAATGAAAACTAACAAAGCAAACATTTACCTCCAGTTCTCTCTCTTTGCTGCGAAACGTCTTGAGCTCGCAGTGAAACTTGTACATTTCTGCTGGACCAACAGATTTCTCAGTGGCTTCAAGCAGCTCAGTCTTGCTCATCTTTGCAAACTCACCAACCTTCTCCTGTGACACCAGAGTAACAAAGCTATGAAGACTGTCCAAAAGCTCTCCAGCACACTTTTTAATGCCATGAGAAGACAAGCACTCACCTGCGGTAGAAACTGACACAAGTTGCCGACCTGAATGTGCAGCTCTTTCACAGCCTCCTCCACAGCCTTCTGACTGGCATGCTTTTTATTAATCATCCACGTGGACTGATTGTTCTCCACCTGGATCTCTCTGGTGATGATAAGGTTTCCACTCGCTCGGTACCTGCAAGTTCAGCTGATTTAAACGCCTCTGAGCTTCTTCATCAATATTTTTGGAATGTGGTTGTACAAAATATACTTACAGTTCAATCTCAACAGAACCTTTGTTACATCCTCGCTTCACATACAGACCAACCTAGAAAATTAAAAGAATTTATTAAATGCCAAAAGGTTGGCTTAAGCATTTATCACCAGTATTTGCAAACCCAGTCTGTGCTCTGAGAGGAAACATTTAAAAGGGAAAAACAAACAAGGAACTAACAGAAATAATTTTGTTGTGTTAAAAAAATGCTCTGGTTTAAGATGCAGCTATAGTCTCACAACTAAGCATGAATGTTGAATGATACTAACGTTACATCATACTTATAATCAACGTTAGCAGAACCACATGATGCGGTCACATGAAGAGTTTATCGACACTATGTCTGTATAATTAAAGACATTTATAGAAAACTGCAATGCATGAAAATGAAAACAAGTATAAGCGTAAATACACAAAGTAAAACTGTTGCGTTATAACTTATATTACTCTCAATAACACGACTGAGAAACATTAGTAGTATAAATATGTAATACATGACAGCCCTTCTGGGTGTTCAGTGCCAGTCTGCGGTTATATTCTGTGCTGCCACCGTCTGGTAGCTTTGGGTAACAGCAGCATCAGGCAGTTCTCACCTTGTCTCCTCGGCCCAGGATCGCTGTTTTTCCTGCCAGGCCCAGGCAGATGGCGCACACTATACTGGACTTTCCTGTGCCATTGGCTCCCACAATCATGTTCAGTTTGGGACCCGGGAAAACCTCGGAGTGGTCGTAAGTGCTGCACACAGGGTTTAGCATCACAAACGCTCGTGTATTGAGCATGCAGTGTGATATAACCCTGAAGTCACTGATTTAAACTGAACCTGAACAACGAGTTTGATACTTACAGGAAGTTATGCATAGTAATGCGAACTATCGACCCCTCCACGAAACCTGCGCTCTGCTCATGCGTGCTGGTGCTCAGCGTGGTCTGGTTGTGTGACGGCTGGGAGTTTGTTATTTCATGACTGATTCGTTTGCGCTTCTGTGGCACCTCCATTTTCTCTTCCTGAACATCAGACTGACGCCTGAGCATCAGACGCGACTGACTGTAACGTCACTTTCGTTTCGCGCCTGCGGTCTGTGAATGTCGACCTGTGATTGGCTTGAGGTCGTCACGTGTGGTTCGTCCCGTGTCGCCGGATGCCGCGTCTTGTGTTATGTCTGATAATGAGCACTAGATGGCGCTAATTAAATAATGTTAATTCAAAACCTTTTGGGTGACGTTTATTAAACGTATTAATAACAATAGTACAGTTAAATAATTAATTATTTAAAACTGCAATCTGTAACTAATCTGCAAGACGTGCCTTTCACGTCATCTCTGTTTTGAAACACACAGATAACATAAATTAACATAAATTCTCAACAGGGCAAAACTGCTAAAACGTGGATTGAATGCACAGTAAGATGCTTCAGATAAAAGTGCCAAATACAAAAAATATAAAGAGCATGTGATTAGATTGTGGGTGTGTAGAGTGTTTGGAGAGATGATGTCACATGCGGACTGCTGAACTCCACCCAAAAAACACATTCACACTTTAACATTGGATTACATGTTTCTGTTTATTACAAGCAATTTACAAAACTGACAGTGTGTCAGTTACCACTAATCTGTCCTAATCTATAATGTAGCCTGTAGATGCAAAGCTGGGCAAAGTTTCTGACCTTTCTGTCAGTAAAAATATAGATGCAGTTTCAGTTTTCCAGTGGCATGAAGTTAACATTTGATCTGCTCATAAAGTGCCCAGAAAAAACTAACTGACCCCCATGTAACTCAATCAACAGTGGTGGATTTATCTTAAATCTCAGTAACATATAGATGAAAAACGAGGGCAGTCTGTATTTATATATATGTATATATATATAGAGAGAGAGAGAGAGCACGTGTGTGTGTTTTAAAGGCTGCACTCAGAGAATTATTGGGTTTATCGTAAGGGGTAGCTACAGTGAAAATCTTGATGGAAACTAAAGTTATTCTTCAAAGAAGCCAATTCTGAATTACATCAGAATGTACTCGTGAAAGTGAATGTTTCAGTAAACACTGAAAGCGTAGCAGATGGTGTGATGTTAGGTGGTTTGGGGGCAGGGAGGGACTTTAATGGTGTGTAATCCGCTCTGATGTCACTGGATGCTGAAGGAGGGGTCTGAGATCCGCTCGTCTAATCTCAATGTGTTGATAAGAGCAACCGACAGAGATGAAGGCAAACCCAAGAGCTCTTACACATCACCTGCTTTCATAACAGGTAAGTAAGCCGTGCTGTACAGTAGACGATACTGTAAACCGATGATGTGTCTGAACGGATGCTTTCATTCACTGCCTGTAACTGATCGTACTTTAGCTTCACCTGCCAGAAATTCATCGCTTTTGGAAGCGCGCAGGCCCGTTCGTCACAAAATTATACGCTTTTAACTTTTATTAGCACTGTAAAGTTTTCAGATGACACATTTGAATTGTATTTTGTATTAATCTGTGTGTTTCCTGTAATAATCAGCAGTTTATCGGCGGATGGCGTCGCTGTACCTGCGCGACGCTGCTGCAGTGAATAAACAGCCACAGTCGCGTTATTCCAGCAGCGTATAATGTAACAACTGTAATACATTTTAATGTTTATGTTACAGTTTAATGTTTATGTTTTGAAAGTCGCTTTCTGGTGTATTTTCATCGTCTCATGATAAATCAAGGCTGATTTTAATTGCGCTTTAATCGTTATTCTGCAACATTTCAGTGAATCTGCTGTATAAATTATTTGCTTACAGAACTGTAGTATTTATTAAATGAATTTTACATAACATTAATTATTTATAAGTATAATAATATTAATAATAATAATTTATATGGTCACAACTAACAGTTAAACTGTTACATGTTTTAAAGGTGGTTTTCTATACGAATTATTTTCAGTTTCATTTAATGGCGGCTAGGAACATCATGCGTCTTTGCTATTGCAGAATAATTGTAATGCACGCGCGCAGTTGTGCTGTGTGTGACTGTGGTGAAATAGTCCCTCTGTTTAAAGTGAGAGAAATCCTCTGGTTTGGGGTTTTTATGGGATCTGACAGATGAATGTTCTCTGGACAGGAACTGAAACACTGTGTTACTCTGATGTTGTACAGATACACACAGATTTACAATGTGCGATATATATAATTTCCTGACGCTTATACTGTACGGTTTCAAATGGTATGTTCAGCTTTACTCTCATTAATCTAGTGAGGAATTAAACTGATGCAAACCCAGCTGTAGTGTGACTCAGTTTCAGAGGTGACTTCAGACAGCGCTGTCTTCAGATTAAACACACATTTCACATTAAAATTTAAAAGGTAGCAGAAAGATCAATGGTATTACCATGTTTATGTACATGAAACCATAATAATAATAATACCATAGTATATGTCAGAGTACCAAAAATATTTTATGAGCATTTTAACGACTCTGTTCAGCTACACAACTAATATACATCAACATATATATATATAATAATCAACACAGATGACTGAAATTTGTTTTGTGTGTCTTTCGTCTTTTTGTGTGTTCAGAAGCATCTAGATAATGAGCAGTGAGAGGGCAGAGTCATGAGCCATAGGGAGGAGTCAGAGGAGGTCAGTCTCAGGGGTCCTCCTCCTCATCGCAGTAAGCAGTTTAATGGGACTCCCTTTGAGGGGGGACGACCGAGATGGAGGCCATGCCAGCTTCACAATCCGGATGCAGAAAGCCAAGGCCACTATCACCACCATCAGCACCAGTCTGGATCTAGTCGAGCTGCACCACGTCACCGTAGGAGGCATGTTCCTGGTCAAGCACAGCGCAGGCGGACTGAGAACGGAGATACAGAAGCAAAAGCTGGCCAGCAGCCCAAGCCGGGGACGGCAAAACACCACAGAAGTGGAGAAAAACTCCATCAGCACAGATATAGACAGAAGCACAGAGAGGAGGAACAACAGGGAGTCAGCACTCCTCCAAAAGATCAAGCTTTAGAAACTCCTGAAGATTCCTCTCAAGAACTTCTGACTCCATCTCCTCAGGAACCAATCACAGATAAGCTGGATGGAGACAACCCAGACCTGCCTCATTTATTTCATGCACTGATTTCTCATAATCCAGAGACAGAACAGACAGAATCTTTGAAGGAACCGTTGGAGGAAAAGGTGCAGTGTGAGTTTGACAAAGACAATAAAGATGAAGAGGATTTTTCCAGAGAATTGTCTGAGCAAAGAGAGCAGGACTACAGTACAACACAGAATGCAGCTTTAAAAACTAGCTTTCATTCTGAAAGTAAAAGATTCAGTCCTATAAGAGTAGATGTTCCTCCATTTAGCACATCTCCTCATCAGATGATGAACAAACCTCCTTTCCAGCCTCAACGATCCTTTCCAGAGTCAATTCAGATGCACAGTGTTAATGTTTCTGCTTATTTTAACACTGGTTACACTTGCACAAACAAGGGCCCAGAACCAGAGAGTGGTTACTATGTTGAAGATCACCAAGATGATCTATCAGATTCTCGCCCTGAGGCCTGCTCTGATTCCTACTCTCTACATAGCCCTGATTCACATGCAGAGACTCCAACAGAATATCAGACAGAATCATTCCAACACAACCTAACAGACCCTGATCCAATGTCTGAGGAACCTCAAATCTTTGAGAGGAACCAGAGCATGTATTTGGGTGAGCTTGGTGACCAGTGTTATCAACAGGAGGAACAGCTTTGTTCAGTGGGCTCTCGGCTGCACCATTATGACGAGCAGTCAGGAGATGAAGCTGAACACTCAGGGAGACTACAGGTCAGAAGCAGCTCAAGTTCAGTCAGTCTTTCACAAAACCTTCTGCCCCATCAGGAACAACATGAAACTGAAAGTCATCCTTTACCTGACCTGCAGCCAGAAGCAGTGAGGGGATCTAACAAACCATCCTCTCCAACTCAACATCTGACAGCAGAATCCAGCAGAGCTACAGGAGACGCTGTTTCTTTGGCCATCAAGGACATTAAAGAAGCCATTGAGGAGGTGAAAACCAAAACAGTGCGTTCACCCTACACCCCCGACAAGCCCAGAGAGCCTGTGTGGGTGATGAGACAGGACATGAGTCCTGTTGATGAGTTCCTTCCTCAAGCTCAGCTGCAGCCGAATCCACCGTCACCATCTCAGCATTCACTGGTGTCTCCACAGAACACAGTTAGTCACGCTTCACTTCATGTTTGCTGGACATAATTGAACAAACTAGACTTAGAGTTAGAATAAAGCAGCACATGACAATAAACAGGCATAGACAAATATCTGATTTGTTTAAAACATTATTTAGTGTATTATTTAATGTAAAATAAGGCTTATTTTGTTTATTTAAAAAAATGAAAGACCTAGAAATTTCTATAGTAAGTCTCTTGTAGCTATTGCCTAAAATATTTTACAGACAAGAAATAGACTTACAACTTTGTACAATTCTAAAATTTATTTTAAAAATCTGGTAATTGCGAAAGAAATACAAAATATAAATTTAAATAGTAAAAAAGGTAAAAATGTGTGAACCCTGAAATTCATCGATCACAAGGAACAAAGTTATGATTGAACTGAAATGAATTAAAATGTTGATGAAAATGAGTTTGTTTGTGCTCCTTAAAGTTAGTTTATATTTAACTAACTTTAGAGTAGTAACCGCTGTTAACTGCTGTTAACACTGTTTCTTAGGTATATCAGACAATAATTCATCAAGTTATCTAGAATAATAATAAGACAAATTTGTGTTTGTACACTTTTAATACCAGTTGTTTTCTCATGTTGACAGGCTGTGATTGAGGATGTTGTTGTTGCAGTGGGTGCTGAGTCCTCCGCTCTTCACCAGCAGCATGCGGGTGGGAGTCCCAGTGGACCGAATGAAGAGGTGAAAAACTTTATTCTCTTAGTCTTTATTCCTTTATTTTTTATCCCTTCATTGTAAATGAAACTGTGTTTTTGCTTCTCAGCTGAGAAAAAGTTTGGCGTCGTTCCCCACATATGTTGATGGTAAGTTTAAGCTTGCAGAAGAACAGTCCAACTCAGAGATGAATGTCTCTTATCATTTACTCACCCTGTATGATTTACTTTCAGTTGTGAAACAGGAAAAATTGTTACAAAATTATACATGGACTGATCCAAAAATGACTCCATAAAATTATTCCTTATGACTCAAGTGCCTTCAAAAAAATCATACTGGTTTAAAAAAAGAAAAGTACATTTACTTTATGAATTTTAGTTTTGAGTACATAAATCATTAAGATACTTGTTGAATAGGAAGGACTCACCTCAGAGGAACTGAGTTTATTGTTTAATATAATGTTGTAAGGAATCATGGCAGTACTAAAGTGTAGTGTAGTAAAGTAAAGTGCAGTGTAGACTCTGCTGGAAATTAGGTCAAGTTAGAAGCTCTCACTAATATTTTACGGCAGATCTTCAGATTATATGTTTCCACAGTTCCAGGCCCGTGTGACCCTGAAGATTTGATCGATGGCATCATTTTTGCTGCAAACTATATGGGTTCCACCCAGATGCTGTCAGAACGAATGCCCACAAAGACTGCCCGCATGCAGCAAGCCCAAGAGGCCATGACTCGCGTCCGGGTGAGAACCATACTGTTATATATAGACCAGGCAGTGTTTCCTCTGGTGGGCTAATTATTTGTTGTTCCTGTCTGTCAATTTGAAACATCATTAAACATGTGCATGGATTTTCACTTCTGCTCCAGTATGTCTTATTGTCACAAAGTAATTCTGGTGAGATGCTGGTCAGTGGGTTTATCTAGGGTTATGAAGGAAAAACATGTCATAAACATCTTGTGATTCCCACCATCCATGCGAACATCCATTAGAACAGAGCTGATTGACAGCTAGCTGATTCCAGGAGTCAGATTTCATCTCTGGGGCTGTGGATGTCGTTCTGATCAGAGCTGACAGCATTTCTCGCAAATCTTAAGCCAATCACAAAACGAGAGACTCCCTACCATGACATCCCACCCACCCTAACCCCCTTCAGCCATCCTATCTTATTTTGTTACAACAGGGCGTTCACACCACCTCCAAACCAATCACATTGCGCCTGAGACCCCCTCCATATCTCTTTATGTTTGCATGTTTTCTTTGACCGTTCTCTATTTCTATTTGTCATTTGCCAAGCAGACAGCCCAGAAACAGGCCAAAATCAGAAACAAGGTACAGTATCTGTTCCTGTAGACATGCAGGTGTTTGCAGGTGTTTGTAAGACATTTGAGTGTACAGTAGTGTACACAGTAGTGTACAGTATTTTAGTTATTGTTTTTTTGTTTAGTTATTGTTTTTTTTGTCTTGTGTCAAATGTGTAACATTATCGTTTAAAGGACCAGATGGTTCAGAAGTCACAGGTGATTTCAAAATTAAACGATCTTTTATTATATCAGGGTACAGAAAGCGGGACGCAATCAAGCACAGAGGTGGACCTTTTTATATCTACACAGAGGATCAAAGTGCTCAGTGCTTACACACAGGTGACATTTCATGCTGAAATGTTCTTCTTATAAGTCTGGTCCACTTTGATGCTTATTCTGGTTGGCACCAGTTGATATCTTTGTCTCGGCAGGAGACCATGATGGATCATCCTTTGAGGACCATCTCATACATTGCTGACATTGGGAATATGGTGGTGCTGATGGCTCGGAAGAAGATGATTCGCTCCCAGAGCACTCAGGAGAACCTTGACACCACCGAGACACAACAAGAGAACCCAATGCGAGACGACCAGCGGCAGTACAAGATGATCTGTCATGTTTTTGAGTCAGAAGATGTGAGTGTTTGATGTGAGTGCTTTCTTCACTGTGTTCTTCTGAAGGCTGTCTGTAATGGTTCTCGATGGGTGTTTGTGTGCACAGGCTCAGCTTATTGCTCAGTCCATTGGTCAGGCCTTCAGTGTTGCTTACCAGGAGTTTCTGAGAGCCAATGGCATTGACCCAGAGGACCTGAGCCAGAGAGAGTACAGTGATTTGCTCACCACTCAGGACATGTACAATGATGACCTCATTCACTTCTCCAGATCAGAAAACTGCAGAGATGTGAGTCCATCAGTGACATAATGTTACAGTAATTGTGTAATAAGAAGCTACAGGTTATTTCAGACTGAATGAATTGACGTGATTTACTATTAAATCTCTTACTATTTTCTTATCATTTGTCTTTTGAAATATGCATCAACAATCAGTTTTCAGACAGTGTTCAACCCAAACGTATGAATAAACAACAGCATTTAAAAATCAGTGCTAAAACAGCTAATATCATACTAGTTTTGTACCAGTCAATATCATCTTACTTTATACCAAAAATCTCTGTTCTATGTTCCCATAACAAAAGATCCCTTGAGAACAGGTCTCAAAATATTCACAACACAAATATAGCTGTAAATATAATGATACACTGACTGTCCAGTTCCTGTTTCTTTCCTGTTAATTTTATCAGTCGTAAGTCTTACACAAACGGTGATAATCATTTTCTTCGTCTAAGCTTACATCTCCACAGACGTTAGAGGATAGCATTCGGTCAGTATGTGAAGTCTTTGTACTGTGTGTGGCAGGTGTTCATAGAGAAACAGAAGGGTGAGATTTTGGGTGTTGTTCTGGTGGAGTCCGGCTGGGGCTCCATCCTCCCCACAGTTATCATCGCCAGCCTGATGCCCGCTGGACCCGCAGCCAGATCTGCACGACTCAACATCGGTGATCAGATTATGACGGTTAATGGCACCAGTCTGGTGGGATTGCCGCTCTCCACATGTCAGAGTATCATTAAAGTGTGTTTGATTCCTTCTGCTGTCTGCTAAAATGTATAGTATCTGTTTGTATATGGTGTACAGTTCAGCTGCTGTAACAATTCAATGACATTAAAATAGTCAGATTTAGCTGCTTTGTGCTTTGCATGTATATATATATATATATATATATATGTATGTGTGTGTGTGTGTGTGTGTGTGTGTGTGTGTGTGTGTAATATATGTATATCTATTTTCTGTTCATGATATTAAATATATTTTTGTAGCAGTGCATTCTGGGATTGCCTTTTCCTAAATAATCATAGGACAGTGTTGCCAGAATTTGGCAAAATTAAGTATCTTAGAAAGCAGCAGTAATGTTAATACTTATCCTTTAAAACAGTCGTTGACACACATGATGTCTGAAAAGGCTTTTACATCAGTCAGTATTATAGCAGGACTAACAATATAACGTGGCTTTAATTTTTGAACTCAGGGGCTAAAGGCTCAATGCAGAGTTAAGATGAACATCGTCAGGTGTCCTCCTGTCACCATGGTCCTCATCCGCAGGCCAGATCTGCGCTATCAGCTGGGCTTCAGTGTGCAGAATGGCATTGTGGGTATTAACATTAGACATTTGTGCTGTGTTGTCAGTTTCTGCAGCCTGCAGTCAGCGTGTTTTTTTGTTTACAGATTTGCAGTCTGATGCGAGGGGGGATTGCAGAGAGGGGAGGGGTCCGCGTGGGGCATCGCATCATCGAGATCAACGGTCAGAGTGTAGTGGCCACACCTCATGAGAAGATTGTTCATGTTCTGTCAAGTGCTGTGGGAGAGGTGAAGCTTTAAACAGCACCAACTAAAGGGTTGCCCTAATGTGGGACATTTTTGGTATTTCAGTTCTGTAGTAAATTGCATTGTAAGCCTGATTTATGACAGATATTAGATCATGTGACTTTGATCACATGGCAGTACAGCTTTGATTTGTTTATAATTTTACTGGCATTCATTGGTTGAGCTGAAAGATAAGTGTTCCACATTAGGACAATTTACAGTATAAACGTTGAAGATTAAAAAAAGCTACTTTACAGGAAACTGCATTTCCAGAGCTGTTTTTAGCTTTGTATCTAGCTGTATAATCTTCATCTTAATATCTGGCTCATATTGTCTTAAAGGATTTCAGGTTAAATGCAGCTTAAGCTGCCAACAGGCTATGAAGGAAGGTGGTTTATCTGCATCTAATCTGTAAAGCATTTATAACACAGAACATCCACCCACAGAAATGACATTGTGTAACCAGTTCATCTGCTTGCAACAGTTTACCACCCTCAGTGCATTTATAAAGCCAATGCATTGTTTACATTGGTATTAGCTGAGGATGTTTGTCTTTATGTGTTCAGATTCATATGAAGACCATGCCTGCAGCGATGTACCGACTACTCACTGCCCAGGAACAACCCGTCTTCATCTGAACCCTGCAGGCCACAAAATCACCTTCATGCAGGCTTCACACTCACACATATTTATTTAAATGTTATTGTGTTCATGTGGATGTATTTATTATTCCATTAGCATATAAATCAAACCATTCCACAAGCGTTTTTACTTGCCTTAATCTCTGCGGGTATAAACTGATATTTGACTCACTGGCATTAGCGAAACATCTTCAGCCAAGTACCAAAGATAAATGAATGATAATCATGAGCCCAACACACTGCTGGACCCAAACCAGCACAGAGAGATGAATGCCAGTGAATATAATGATATTATAATGTTAATAATGTGTCACTGGCACAGATCTGAGCTGTACGATTGTCATCAATAAACTACATGTTAGTAATCAGTCAGAAATCTGCCTTTTTGTTCCCGTTCTTCATAAATCTTATGGCACATCTTTAAAACTTAGAGCCAGAAGCTCTTATATTCAGTGGAAGAAAGTGAAGAAGATAAAAGTATTTTATGAAGCATTTTCTTTGATTATCTTCAGTATTATTTTAGTTTTATCTCATAACTTTAAGAGCTGAAGATGCAGTCAACACTGTCATCTGCTGTTAAAGGGTCTGTATGATGTTATTTCTTTGGTGTAATTAAAATGAATAAAAACTAGACGGCTGTAGACACAGTCTGGTCACTCAATAAACTAATGATGTGTAATGCAGAAATGTTGCAATACTTTCTGTAAGTGAACAATAACACAACAATAACAAAATCAAAGCAATGATATTAAAAGAGTATTTTATTTATTTTCTTTTAAATTTAAAGTTTTATTTCCCACTAATCTGCTTTAGTGGCAAACCCAAAAGTTTGATCACAGAAACATGAATAATGTGAACATAAAACATGAAATGATTCTATTCCTAAGACCAAACTCAAAAGTTACACATTTTCTATGATAAGCCTGTATTGGATTCAGAGCAAAGTACAGGAAACAGCTGTTTAATTGTGACATTAAGGCAGCAAATGTCTGAAAAACAATTTCATTCATGGCATTATAATGTCATTGCAATGTAAGAACGTGTCATTACACTCTAGTAGCTTTCAGTTAAAACTGATACATGATTACAGTAAACAGAACCAACAAAATACAAACAGCAACAGCAACTACAAACAGACACTAACATTTCAGATAAAAATATAGAAACACCTTTTTTAAACATCATTTAATTTTGCATCAGTAGGAATGCTGGTTTCTAACTGCCTATTTATACTGAACATATGCAAATGACATGCTAGCACTGAATATTGTGAATGATTTTTGCTTCATATTTATGTCAGCTGTTCCAACTGACACCATAGAGTGACATGCACAGAAAACAGACCCACAAGCATCATGCATTAGAGTTCAGTGTCATTGTATTTCTGAGGGTTGTAGCCTCTGCGTGTTTGATCAGTCAGAGATTCTGAGTTTGAGCTGGAGCTGAAGAGAACAGAGTCATTACTGATGCAACACACACACACACACACACACACACACAAATCTACAGGAAATAACGCTGCCACTAGAATAACTTACCCAATGGGCTGAGGTCTGTTCTGATGGGGTTTTGGTTTGAGGGGAATTGCGTAGATGTCGGGGTGTTTCTGAGAGATCTCAAGCTGTTATTTAAAAAAAATACAGACAGACGCTTATTTAGCTGTTTCACAGATTGCGCTTGTGTTCAAAAAATGATTTTCTACTGTTCCGTATTAAAAAACAAACATACATCATACATTTAACATACATTTAAACATACATCAATTCATTATCAACTAAACAATAAAATCTATTTGTTTATAATCTAATTTGAGAATAAAATGTTACGGCTTTTCCAAACGCATGTTATCAGAGGTGCATGATGTCACAGGAAGCTGAGGTCATATGGTGAGGAGTGAGTCACACACCCGGGCGTGTTCTGCCTCCTGCAGCTCCTGCATGCGTTTGACTCGGGCCAGATGATCCATCTGCTCAAAGGCCTTCACTTTACCCAGGAAGGAGCGGTTGGCAGGGTCCTTGGCAGGGTTGTCGGGGGGCATGTCGTCGGCAGGGGTGGAGCGCAGCGCAACGCTAGGCTTCTGAGCGATGGGTGGAGGCAGAGGTTTGGGGCTGATGGGGGCGTCGCTGCTGACTGTACTGCTGGAGCGCGAGTCAAAACTTCTGCTGTCTGTGCCGCGTGACGTCAACCTGCCCTGCAGTGACAGCAGGAGTTTTAATCTCATGACACTGTAACAGATTCACTGAATATCTCAGGGTAGAAACAGGAAGCGGAGGAATGACTCACATTAGGAGGTTCTGGCACAAATGATGGAGGTGGGCTGGGGTCCTGCAGCACCTCTCTGCTTCCTGCTTTCTTGATACGAGCTTGAGGCACCGGCAGGTTTCTCTGAGGCAGTAAAATAAAGTGTTTTCATTGACACAATGACACAATTTTAATCAGTATGTTTACACTCATTGTAAGAAAAGCATTCTACTACTTGTAACACAAGGTTACACAGCATGATATTTGTAACTTTTTGCTCCATAATATCTAACAATCCTTTGTGTCTATAAAACATATGCATCTGTCTGTCTACAGAGTTCCAGCTCCACATCATCATCATCATCATCATCTCCAGTTCAACATCATCGTCATCATCTCCAGTTCAACATCATCATTATCATCTCCAGTTCAACATCATCATCATGTTGACATCAGCTTAACATCATCATCATCATCTCCAGCTCAACATCATCATCATCTCCAGCTCAACATTATCATCATCTCCAGCTCAACATCTGGATCAGCTGGTTCAGACAGTGTTTCAGCAGAATCTATTACACGTCAATCTTAATGTGAACATGCAGTTGCACCAGCAGGGGGCAGTGAGCACAAAGCTTGATCTGTGGTACATGAGACTCATTAACCTCTGATATGAACCTTATGATGACAATGATAACTGACAATGATAATAAAGTTCGATCAGTGTCAGTCGCTTTACAGATTCTGAAAATCCATTGATTCATACTTCTGATTATAAACTGACAGTGCAACATTCCTAGCTTTCATAAAAAGACAGACAGGATGTAACTGTAACACTTGCAGGTGTTACACAGGTAACTAACCTCCTCGCTGACTGGCTCAGATGAGCGACTGATGGCTGACATCGGCTGCGGGTCATCAGTCGACTCGTCCAGTTCATTATCCGTATAAGCTCCGCCCTCATCGGCAGTGTCCTCATAATCGCTGGTGAGACGGCTGTCCATGCTCAGGTAGTCTGCGCTCATGGCCGATAGGTATGACATACGGTCGTCATGGAGATCCAAGTCTTCCTCTGATCCATCAAGCTAAAACAGCACAATTACCTTCAGAAAGGCTGATAATAAACTCACCCAGTAACACTGGTAATTTACCAGCAAATTACCAGAAAGATTTTACTGGTAAATACACACATGTGGCTTTGACACAAGTCATTGCGTTTCATCTTATTACCAGCAATCGTATCATTCACACATCAGTAGCACAATACTGTAAACTCTGTTATGTCATTAACTGTGAGTGAGCACCAAACAACAACATGCTTTGACTTAAATTCTGAATGCAAATGACCAGCTCCAATTTACCAGGAAATTGTAATTACTGGTCTAATTTACACAAGTCTTTTCCTGGTCTAATTCACATACAATAATGTCATTTGTGAGAACTGTTTAATTCTCCGCTGTCTCAGACACGTACTTTGCTCTCACACACCCAGACGGCTTTGTCCTGTTGTTCTCGTATCGTGTCCTTCAGGCTCCCAAACCAGGCGTCATGAGCAGAGTTCAGATCAACCGTAGCTGGACAAAGAAAAATTCAGAAAAACTATATTGAAATATAAATAATTGACCCAAAAACTGGAGTGATGGCAGGACAGGTTCACACCTGTCCTCCAGGTTCACACAATTTTCACACCTGGTTCACACCTGGAAGCGTGAGGTAGAAACACTAGAATAATCTGAAATGATTCTGGGACAGAGACTGACTGCTACAGTATCTCTGTCCTGATCACAATCACACTGTTGATGTTCATATCATCATCTGACCTGTGAACAGATGTGAGCAGGTTTTCCTCAATTTAACTGCTTGCTCATACAGCTTCCTGGAGCTGCGGCTGGACCCGGGAAGCAGGCGGTTCCTCATGCTCTTCACCCCCTGCTTGCTGTCCGGGTTCATGAAGATGACAATGGGGTACCACTGGGTGTAATTCAGGGTGTCAACAGCCTTTGGGGTGACGTCAAGCAGAGCGTGTCGGTCCTGAGGAAGAGTTAAAAAGATTTGAGAGATTTCTCAAGATTTCTCATGTGTTCATTCACACGTGTAACGACAGAACTGTGAGAATCTACCTGTTCAATGATCTCACGAATAGTGTTGAGTCTCACCACACCTGAGGACTTCTCTGTGCCTGCGTCCTTAGGCTCCGTTTCTGTCAACACAAATGCATGCAGATGTTAACATACACAAACACATGCAGATGTTAACATACACAAACACATGCAGATGTTAACACACAGACACTGTAACTTACTTGCTAGAACAAACTCGTCCGGAAGTTCATTGGCTAGTTTTTCATTGGCAGCATCTGCGATTGGGCCGAATATTACGACAGGCCGTCTAAATCCAGCTGCCGAGATGGAAACATCAGAACAAATTACATAAATTTTATGTTATAATTTTAATTGTAATTAATTTTTTTTAATGTAATTAATATTAATTGTACAGTACATTTTTACAGTACAGTACATCAACAACATGCAATCAAATATTTAAATGCTAATTAACTAAACAAAATATATGTCAGTTACTACGCTCCAGCTAACAATGCTAACATGATACCTTCTCGCAGCACCACTCTCTCATATGCCGGGAAGCGTGTAGAGACCGCTGCAGAACTCAGATCCTCTCTGCTCTTACGTAGATCTTTTTTCTTGGCCGCCCTTTGACCTCTCAGTCTCCAGAAGTCTCCTCTGTCAGTGGCTGATCCCTTCTGTGCGTTCTGAACATTAGCCATCTGCTCCGCCCTGAAAACACACAAATACATCACATACATCACACAGACACTGAGGTCAGTGCATCAGACACCTGCCCCAGCGCTGACCTGCTCCTGCTGGGTATGACGCCCTTCTCCAGCAGCTGGTTGTCTCTGTCAGTACGGACGGCCAGATAGCTGCCCAGCTTCCCATCATACAGTGTGTCCACCACTTTAAAAATCTCTCCCCGAGAGAAACTCAAGCTCTGAGGAAGTTCCTTCTCATAATCAAAATGAGTTCTGATGAAGAAGTTATCTCCTCGCCCGGATGCCAAGATGTCTTTATAAACTACAAAAACACACGAGTGCATTAACATGCAGCAGACTGTAAATATAACATGTATGGAAATACAGACAAAGATATTAACAAGATGTCACAGTTCTACGATGAATGGGGAAAGTGTAACACTCAACACAGCCACTGTAAGTTTTGAAAATAGTTACGAAGTTGCATTAAAATAATATCAACACATGATACACAGAACCTGCTTACAGGTAACACTGCTTCTTATTACAAAAACATGTGTGATAATGTAGGTAAACAGCTGAACAACATGAATAACTGCCAAGTGCTTTATTGAGTTGTTTAATATAAAAATCATACAAACATAATAGTGTGGAAGGTGCAGAACCATGAAATGTTTGTCCAATCATTGCATTCGGTCTGAATGCAGTAACAGGATGTCATCAAACTAGGATTGGTTGTCAGACTGTGTGTTCATGTGATGAGGAAGAGAGGGTGGGGTTTAAAGATCCTACTTCTAATTGCAATTTAAAACACTTTTAAATTGTAATTTGATTGCGTGTTAAAGTACCATCAGATTTGCTTTGAGCCAGAATGGTGACGTCATCTCCTTTGGGAATCTCCAGTAAATACAGAACGGCATCTTCCCGAATCATTCCTCTAAAATCCATATTATTCACCTGCAGGAGAAACATTTCATTACCGGATCATGTGATGAAAATCCTCATATGAAAAAGACAAGTAATATTTAAATGTAGATCTGAGACACATCTGTAGCACCTTCACTATCTGATCTCCGGTTCTCAGGCCGCCAGCCTCAGCAGGGCTGTCCTCCTGAACTCCTGCAATAAAAATCCCCACATCGTTTCCTCCAGCCAGACGCAGCCCCACACTCTCACCCTTCTGGAAGCGAACCATCACAGTGTTGATGCTGTGGGAGAACATCTGTTAGAATCAAATCTTTCTAAATATATCAGGAGGAGGAACATCTGAATGCAGAGTTGATTTTCTTTAATCCTGAGAGCTAAACTTCCAGGAGAACCAACAATATCTTTAGAGAAGTTAAACAGAAACAGTTTTAGGATGAAGTCTAAACTCACCCATATACTTGCAGCTCCTCAGGACTGGGCTGCAGTGGGACATTTGATGGTTTGGTTTTAACAGGAACACTCACTTTTGGAGCAGCTTTCACCACTGGTGCCGTTTCACAAACACAAAATGCAAAGTTTTAATCATCTGTTTCTTTTACATAACAAAAATGATGTCATCTGTGAAAAATGTGCTGAAGTGGTGCTTGTATTTCCCAGAATTCAGTGCAGTCTGGTGGTGTTGTGGGTACCTGGTGACTCACTGTGAGGCTCCTCATCTACAGGTGGAGGCAGCTGCTCGGCTGGTGCTGCCCGGAACGGAGTCGGCATGGCTCCCATTTTAGACAGTCTATTAGACGGTTCATCTCTGCTGACAACATATTGATGTTACCTCCTAAACACAGCTTGTTTCTTAAGACTGCTAATCTTAAAGAAATGGTACAGACGCTACAAGAGTAATGTTAATTTAGGTAAAGTAAAATGAGTTTGACACCACCCTAATTAAGTTGTTTTTCCAAATTAAATTAAAATTCTAAATTAAATTTATGGAACTCACTAAAGTTGCATAAATAATAAAAACTTGCTACATTTCACAACTTAGTTTGTTTTATTAGCAGCTTGTGCTAAAGCTAACTGTCTTTCTTAACAGAGCAGCTAGACTGTAATGAACTATGAATGTCTTGGGCAGCTTGTTTCTTTCTCAACATAATTCCTGATCACAATCATATTCACAATATTCACGTGCTTGACCTGTTTTTGTCTGTTAGCCTCTCATTAGAGGAGTGTGAAGACAGGTCTGAGTGTTGAGTCTTCCTCTCATCCTGAGGAGAATATGAGCGGTACGACTCGATCTCTGAGATGTCTGCAGCACAAACAGCACATCACACGCCATCACCACACGCAAAAAAATCCAACAAGGTGTTTCGGTCACAGTACAGGAAGAACCTTTATGATCAAACACCGTCCTGGCTGTTCCTGCAGCTCTGAGTTTAAACACTATAGTGTTTAACACGTATAGTCATTCATACATTCATACACCCACACACACACACACCCATACACACACACACCACACATACACACACCCATACACAAACACACACATGTGGGATCTTTAACTAACTCATCACACAAAATCATGTATTCCTTCATGCTGACTTTATTATTTTAGATCAAATAATGAGACCAGAACTATATCTAACAGCATATTCATGTCTGTAGCACTGGTGCATATGTGAGTCACTGCGATCACTCACCATCTATTTCAGAGTCACTGTCTGCCATGGGTGGGACTCTGATGAGAACCTGACTGCGATCCCTCTGGACCACCAGCTGCAGCTTTCCACGAGATTTCTCGATCAACTTTCCAGCGTCACCAAGAGAAAGATTCTCTGTGACCGTACCGTTAATCTGAGACAAGAAAACAGTTCTGTTGTGAAGCAAACCTCAACAAACAGCTGAAAGTCAATTCTGGTTTCATGTCAACCCTGAAACATTGAGCATTTCAGACATACCTTTAGAATGATGTCACCTTCCTGCAGTTTACCCTCTTTGGACCCCAGGCCAGTGCTCGTCATCTCTTTGATAAATAACTGACTGCCGAGACGAAGGCCATATTCTGGACAAACACAATGTTAGAGGTTGTAAATAGGTTGCACCACTAACTTTTGAAGTTTTGAAACCAAACAGATAAGTGAAAATGTGGTGGGTATCTGAATGTGGCGGGTATCTACCATCATTAGGACGGTTCTTCAGTAGTGTAACGTTAAGGGGCTTTTCCAAAGACTCATGCCGTTGTGGTGAGGGCGAGCGGTCCAACCGGTCTCGACTGTTACTCCTCTTGATAGCATTGTCCTGGCGAGGATCATATCTTCTGTGGTCATGGTCACTGGCTAAATTCTCTCTGCTGTAGCGACAAGCTGGTTCAGGCCTGTACTGTGAATCAGGACTGTGTGCTCTGTCTAATGTACGATCGCTGCGGTATCGCCGGTCTGGACTGCGGTCTCTGTCCAGATTGTGTTCGCTGCGATAGCGCCGATCGGGACTGTAGTTGTGGTCCAGAGTCCGATTGCTTCGGTAATGCCGTTCGGGACTGTAGTCACGATCAAGGTCATGTTCGCTTCGGTAACGCTGTTCTGGGCTGCGTTCGCGGTCCAGCATTCGTCCACGGCTGCCGTCTCGTCTGTACTGTCTGTCAGGGCTCATTCCTCGCTCAACGAACCTCCCGCGGCTGCGATCGTAGTCCCGATCCTCTGTGTAGCTGCCTCGCCCTTGGCCAGCATCGTGATCAGGGTAGCTGCGCTCGCTGTAAACACTGTGGCGGTCCTGCTCATACTCATCATTGTAGTCACCGGTGAACACGCGGTCATCCGGGGACGGAGCTCGCTTCAGCAGGCTGGCCGGGATTTTTCTAGCCCTCTTCACTGTCTGGATGAGGTGCACAAAGATATATTTACTACTACATTTTAAACACTAATATAGCCAATACTAATGCATCAAGTTTTAACATTTGAATATTTTACCAAACAATGACCTGCACCACCTTTTCAACAATAACGCAACTTAATTGCAAATGTCAAAAAACTTCTAATGGTTTTACTCACGATTTTGGCTACTTTGCCACACTTGCGGAGCGTCTGGACAGCAAAGGAGTGATGAACACTCTCCATGAGAACAGCGTTCACCTGCATCACTCTGTCATTTTCACTGCACACAACATCATAGTCACATCAATGCCTGACAGCAGGACCTGACAAAGATTAATACCTTTATTAAAATTATTACTTGTTTTACAAAATAGTTAAAACTTGAAGTTATGTTGACTTAATTATTATTATTTTTAAATAAAAGGCTCATTAGCATTGTCATTGCTGCGGTTTAAAGGTGTTTCAAGAACATTTTTATTAGCGTTGTTTTATCTACTGTAATCTATTGTAACACCAAGACAACCATACAGCAGTGTTTGAACATTACAGTGATGAGATGTGTGCATCTGCTGCATAACTCACAATAGCAGGCCGTCTGCCGGACCCCCCTGCAGCACATCAGACACAATGATGGATGTTTCTCCACTTTCTTCATTGGGGTTGTCCCGTCCTCCAGACACTGCAATGCCAAACCCCATCTTACTGTCCTAAATCACAGCAACACATTCAGCTTCAAACCCTCTTGCAGTTTATATCCAGACTTCACTGTTTATTAGGACAGCTTGAAGATGCTTGTGGACAGCAAATTAATAGTGAAGAGGAGGAAAACTGGAGACTGTGTAACAATGATGCCATACTGTGAGAGCAGTAACTGTGTAACAGCGATGCAGTACTGTGACAGCAGTAACTGTGTAACAGTGATGCTGTAGTGTGAGAGCAGTAACTGTGTAACACTGATGCCGTACTGTGTGAGCAGTAATGGTGTAACAGCTATGCCATACTGTGAGAGCAATAACTGTGTAACAGTGATGCTGTACTGTGACAGCAGTAACTGTGTAACAGTGATGCTTGTTGTGAGAGCAGTAACTGTGTAACACTGATGCCGTACTGTGTGAGCAGTAACGGTGTAACAGCGATGCCATACTGTGAGAGCAATAACTGTGTAACAGTGATGCTGTACTGTGAGAGCAGTAACTGTGTAACAGCGATGCCGTAGCGTGAGAGCAGTAACTATGTAACAGTGATGTCGAACTGTGAGAGCAGTAACTGTGTAGCAGTGATGCCGTACTGTGTGAGCAGTAACTGTGTAACAGTGATGCCGTAGTGTGAGAGCAGTAACTTTGTAACAGTGATGCCGAACTGTGAGAGCAGTAACAGTGATACTGTACTGTGAGAGCAGTAAAAGTGTAACAGCGATGCCGTACTGTGACAGCAGCAACTGTGTAACAGTGATGCAGTACTGTGTGAGCAGTAACTGTGTAACAGTGATGCTGTAGTGTGAGAGCAGTAACTGTGTAACAGTGATGTCATACTGTGAGAGCAATAACTGTGTAACAGTGATGCCGAACTGTGAGAGCAGTAACTGTGTAACAGTGATGCCGTACTGTGTGAGCAGTAACTGTGTAACAGTGATGCCATACTGTGTGAGCAGTTACTGTGTAACAGCGATGCCGTACTGTGAGAGCAGTAACTGTGTAACAGCGATGCAGTACTGTGACAGTAGTAACTGTGTAACAGTGATGCTGTAGTGTGAGAGCAGTAACTGTGTAACACTGATGCCGTACTGTGTGAGCAGTAACGGTGTAACAGCGATGCCGTACTGTGTGAGCAGTAACTGTGTAACAGTAATGCCGTAGTGTGAGAGCAGTAACTGTGTAACAGTGATGCCGTACTATGAGAGCAGTAACAGTGATACTGTACTGTGAGAGCAGTAAAAGTGTAACAGCGATGCTGTACTGTGACAGCA
>JBAJNP010003284.1:0-40724 GCA_036877545.1 Yasuhikotakia modesta
CGCCCACATTTTTAGTCAGTTCTTCTCATTTGTTTTACATTTATTTCTGTATTTATGATGTCATCAAAAAGAGACCGTTACGGCAGACTTACGGAGTTTCCAACATAACTTTGCACACGCTTGCCATAGTGCTTAATACATCTGTGGTGTTTTCAATAGGTAAGTTTTTATTCTGTTTGGCAAAAAAAAAAAAACAACAGGCAACAGGTTCATTATTTGGACTTTTTTGAACCGTTTCGAATCATTAGAATCATAGAACTTTGTTTACCTCAGATACAAACTTTGTTGTTCCATCACTTAATGTCTTTAGCATTGGCGTGGCATCAGCATAAAATAGAGATATCCTATTGGCCAGTTCATTATTCACCTCGTTTTCTGCCTCCGCCTACACAGAGGGATAAATAACAACAGAACTTACAAATGTAAGCAGAAAAAAGAAGGCTAAGACAAAACCATGGACAGGATGTAAAATGATGCATATGCATTTTTGAGGGGCATTTCCCTCTTAAAACCTATTTCTCAGGTGAAAAATCAGTTGAAAATTCTAATGCATCATTAATGCACTGCATATTAAAAATGACTTCTTGTATAATGGATGTTTCTAAGGCCTTCTGCCAAAATAGGCCGGGATTATGCATCAGGGTTCACTACAGGAACCACCATCAAATATGGCATTAGTAATTACCACAGTAAGGATACAGTATCCCAGAAAATCACTAGTTTGTTTGGTTTATTGTTTCAGATTAATTCTAGGCAAAGGAACAATGGATTGGACACATATGGGAAAAGTAAAGAGAAAACATTACCAGCTTTACTTTCTTAATAATTAAATTTAAACACAATTAAATCTGTCTAAATCTAGGCATTGTGGCATCTGCATTCTGCTAAATTTAATTCTAGCTAACAAAACTATCCAACATTACCACAACAACCAAAAAAACAAAAGCTGTTTTTTTATTTAGAAGAACGGTTTCATCTTACAGTAAACTGCATACACCTGCATATTGTTGTGCCAAATCTAAAAATACATTTATACATTCACAATAGTCTAAACTGGGGCTAGAGACAGATGTGAAAGGCGCTAGCTAGAGTGATTTATTTAGCTGTTATACAGTAGCAGGGCACAAGGGAGTTCAGTCTGAGTGAATATGAGGGGAAAACCAGCACTACATAAAGCAAGGTATCTGGGCTGCATGGTGTCCCTCAGGGGCATGAGTACCGCTCGCTCTCAGATCAGATATTTAGTCTTAGGAGGAAAGGCTGTCTCTCGAGAGGACATGCACAAAGCTGACCACAGATCAGGTGCCATCAGGTGCTATATGGGTGTACCTCAATGCACTTCAGTAAGCAACTCGACCAACTCATTCTCCCATTGGGAAACCCTTTTCTGTTTGGGTCCTCAGCAGTCCCCTCAGGGACAGTGTGTGTAAGTGGTTGAGTGCTTGAGTATGTGTGAGAAAGAGAAAAACGTTTTAGTTATGTGAAATGGTGTAGATTCAATTGGAGCTACCCCTTTGAAAGGGTCTTTCTTTTAAAAGGAAAAAGCACAGATTGGATTGGAGATGCTGCAGATGAGAGAAGCTAGGTGGAGATGTAGCACAAAGGAAACGAAATATACAGTAAATAGGGGGAAGAAAGAAAGAATGGATACAATACAGTGTCAATCCTTAAAAACTTACAGGAACGTTATTGATTCTCATGCGGCTCAGTGTTCTTCTGTAATAACTGAAGTCATTCTGAATGGCAGGATTTGTCATCTAAAACAGAATAAACACAAAGTTTAGTTTGTATATGCCTCCACAAAAATTAATGTGTGTGTGTGTGTGTGTGTGTTTCAAAAGGACCAATCTTCAAGCTTTTTATGATGGCTTTACTAACAAGATGAAAGTAAACAAATGTAGTGTGGTATTTAAAAAGGTTAAATAAAGAACATATTAACCAAAACTTTACTTAAATAAGCACCAGTTCTTTTGAATAATCACAGCAATGTGTCAGTTTAGACTTTTTTTGTCTGTCGGAACCTAGACAGTCTGAGAGATATGATTATAATACAAGCTTTCTTTAAACCCAAACTCAACTACACTGAATCTGCTGCTTTTGAGAGATGGATAACTATGGCTTTAATGACACAAGTCAGGTTCAATTTGAGAATGGGGCACACTAGATAACAGATGAGGGGTGCAGATGGAAGGTCGGAGCAGGAAATGACCTCATTAGTATCTGCAGAAGCAAAGGTCACCTTTACTTACCCTAACTTACCAGCTCAGTGAATTTTGGAGAGAAATGGTGATAGACAGTTAATATAAAATAATATAAAAAGTCTATCTAAAAAAAATACTACATATGAAAATCAACACCTTAAAATGACACACGTGTGGCATTATAGCGCTTGTGTGAAGTCTATTTACCGTCATCTGGGACAGTGCCAGACCAGACAGACTGTCTTATCTCTCGGCTCTACAGCATTGGCGGGCTGAAGTAGGTCAATGCGCCAAGCTGAGATGAGGGCATGGCTAGATGGAGGTTGGCATGCCACCTTGCACCCCCCACCTACCCGCATTTAGCAACCCCATCTGGGGGTCCTTTAATTGGGACATCCCTGCTCGGTGCCGCAGGGTGTCTGTGTTTATTTGATGATACTGAATGTTAGTGTTAGAAAACAGGAGAACGCTAGTGTTGGCCTTGAGGAAGTGAACGACTAGACGAGACAGTGTTTGATTTTTTTGGACATGTCACCCAGGACAAATTAGGTGGTTTAGTCTTTTAAGCCATTTAAGGTGATGAGAGTGTATAAGGGTATGACACGCAGTGTCAAAAGAGATTATATAACCCCAAATAGGGCATATAAAGGCACACTATTCACCATCACACTACATTGTGATGGTTTCTTAACCTTTAAAATGTTTTTTGGTGAATTAATCTGGTACAAAACAAACAGAAGGTGATTAAGCGTAAGGACGATAATACGCAGTGAATCAAAAGCAATTTTTCCTGTGATCTTAAATGTCAGGAAAGGTTTGGCCAGCGAAAACCGACTCGGACGATTGGAAAGTAATTATTTTCTCATTAGCTGGTCTCTAATCACAACTAGCATGTCATTAGAGAGAAGTGGAAGCTTGTTAAGGCATTATGTCCTGGTCAGGCTCATCCGTCTCACTGCAGTGTTTCACAAAACGCTACGTGTTAAAACGTTGCTGATTTACAAGATAAGCAACCCTTTCACTTCTCTAGAGAACAATAAACTAATGAATCATCGGTAGTCACAGACCACTAAAGTCTGTATTTCATGCATTTATTCAAACTCACTGCCGATCCTAATCTGCACTTACTCAGCAGTTTAGATTCACTTTCTATAGCAGTATAAAAGATTTGGAAAAATGTAGTGATTTTTTTGTTAAGTATAACGTTCATGAGGCCATTTCCTATTGATTGAAACTGGCTTATACAGTAGCTTTGAAGCTTAAATCTAGTCCAGACTTTCTCGGTTGCACCAGAAAAGCTAAAACCTCAGCACACAATATAAATTATCACAATACAAACATCTAAATAAACGTGGGTTTTAAATGCAAATTTACTCAACCACTGACTTAATGAAAATTCTTCTGAACGATTTAACTTATAATGTTTAATGATTTCCAGTCATGATTAAAAATCATTTTTTGAAGTTGCTGAGGCAAACTTGCATTTGCATGTAAGGTCCCAAACTAATAAAATGATCTCCAAGTGTCTCCAATAACACACTTGCATGCGGCCCATTGGTGGGCCTCCTGGAATAAAACTTCAAGCTTTACGCTAATAACGTTTGCTGTCTAAAACTAGAAAATGCTAATCTTTGGATGTTCTGGAGGTGAGGTCCTCACCTTCAGTTCATCAAAGCGGAGGGTGAAGTGAAGGATCTCGGCGAACTGTTTGGCGAGGGCCTGCTCTCTCTCCAGGTGCTGTGTGGCATCCTCGTACTTCTCGCTGGTGAGCGCTCTCAACAGACTGTGCAGCGCTGCTTCTGTGGAGACAGGTCACAGGGTCAATGAGAGGGTCATGCAGGGTCAATGAGATTTTTATTGGGTGTAACCGTAGCGATTCTCTATCGATGTGATTTTTTCAATAGCTGAAACAAAATTTGTGAGAAAAACAATCTGGATGTTATAGAAAGGGTGTTTTACTTTGGTTACGAGGTCTTGTTAGAATCACACATACTAAGATAAATGTTTGTGCAACATAAAACATAATACACCAATACTCTATATTAAATGCAATAACAATAATATTTCTAATTATGTTAATAATAATAATGACATATTTGTGGTTCTCAGGCAACCCTCTGCATTTTTATAAAATTCAACTTGAATACAGTCACAGGTGACTGACTCTGGATATTTCCAAACATGTTAAAATGTGGTCCAGTCAGATTTACAATCTGTTTAATACAGTGTGTATCAAACCCTAATGTCGTTAAATAAATGAATTCACAGACTGATTGTTAATACAGACATACTACAAATGTGTGACATGCTGACATTATTCTTCACATTGCCTGCAAACAAGCACTCTTATAGTAGACCCAATATGAAAATGACTAATATCATACATGCCCTAACAGATGTAAACAATAAGCACAGCCTTTCATAAGACCTAATCCACAGCTCCAGGTTTTCAGCAACACAAGCTGATGTTCTGGGTCCCAGCATAGACTTCATGACATAAGAAGTTGTTTTTTAACCCACAGTTACAGTTCTCAATCTCTCCATTGCTCTATTGAGGCAATACAGTATGTAGAGGCATGTTAGGGCAATTACATTATATAACAAGAGTCTGCCAGGCAGCCATAAATGAGTTTACGGTTGAGGTACAGTATGATCTCAGCCTGACTGCACAGACCCAACGTCCAACAAATGTTGAACCCCCGTCTCAATTACGGTCCTTAAAATATACACAAACAAAACTGAACAGAGTTGCCTTTGGAGTGATTATGTGTTGTGTTGTTGTTAGTTAGTTTTGAGAAATTGCTCCAGAAAATCATACAGCACAGAGCGACAGAGGAATGGAAAGTAAAAAGTGACGGCCGGGTGGGTTTAAATCCGTCTATCAACTACAGTTGATGAACAAGTGACTATTCAGGCTGCTACGGGACTCCAAATAATCTTTGGGTTTCTCTGCTTTATTTTCATTGGCTCGTTCTGACACGGCACCAATCAATGCGGTCGGAACGTCGGACAGAGTGAAGCATTGTCAATCAAACTAGAAATTCCCATATGGCCTTAAAAGAGGCATGTAAAGTTTTATATAACCAAACTAGTACCACAGATGTCTCTCCACAGAGAGAAAGAGAGAGAGAGAGAGAGAGAGAGAGAGAGACAGAATTTTCTGTGGCTGGTAGCTCAAGCGACAGCAGCACATAGAGGTAAATGAGCAGATTTGCTGTACAGTAATGACCTCCATCTGCTTTAGTCAGCTTGGTAGAACGGCAGAGCTGATTAGAAATGGCCATGTAAGCGCACTGTTCTTCATCCAGTCAAAACAAAGCTCAAGATGAGTGGCTTTTAAGGGTGCGTGCTGAGTATCGAGCGAGCCGGAAAGACGGCGGATGAGAGGGAAGGATGGGTCGGCCGAGGGAGCGCGTGTCACTTTTGATCATATCATGAAAAAGCAGGAGACAAGAATGAACATACACAGGCAATGATAAAATGATAGAGACATACAGAGAACTGACAGAGGCACAAAAGATGAGACAATAGATTGAAATCCTGAGGAACCAGGTTACTTTAAAACTGTCACAACAAAGCACAACTCAATTTAAACATGTTAAAGAGTTATGTGCCATTCAAAATTGAACTGAAAACTGAATAGTATGTTCAGTTTATGCATTTTAATTGAATTTGAATTAAGGTAGCAAACAAATGCAACATTCTGAGAGGAATATGGGGTGTGTATATATAGACTATCTAGATTAGATTTTTTCATTTAAATTATTTAATAATGCCAAATTATTAATATTGACAGATAAAAAGAATAAAAAATTTAAATGTTCTTAAGATAATTTAAAAGTTGAAAAGCAAAAAAAGCAAAAAGCAAAGATGAAAGTGACATTTGTGGGTGATTCCATTTTAATGAAATGTATGCATTACAATCATTTTGAACCATTAGCATATCAAGTCAAATTCCTCAGATACTTGCCTCTGCAATGCTATGCAGACGTCAATAATAACAGAACTATTGACACCCAAAGGCCCAAACCCTGACTTAATATACTCCAATACGTTCACTTGTCAGGACAGAATACCATACATGCCAAGCAATCAGTTTAGCAAAGAACATCAGACATGAGCGTTCACGCTAAAAGCCGTCTTAGTGTTCTCAAGCAGAAAGAGCGGGAAAGCTGGGTGACCCAATTGTCAAGTTATGTAACCCAAACAGACGACTGCCGTGAGCTCATTGACTACACATTCAGAGATTTAAAGGTTTGCCCTTCAGGGCAGGACAAAAGCAAAGCTGATCCAGTCAGTCTTAGTTTCACGTGTAGATTAGCACAACAGCTAATGCTGACCACAATACAGCCTGGCGACCACAAAGGTGTTCAAGATGCGTATTAACACAAAGCTAACAAGCATAGACTGCTTTTGTTTTTAGTGTAACGTTTATAACAATTATAGTTATAAACTTACTATTTATCAGCTAGTTTTAACCAAAACAGTTTGCATTAATGCACAATTACTCATAGTGCTTTAAAAACCATTAAAATGACACGTTGTGCCAAATATGAATTTTAGATTTTCAGCAAATAGCAACTTTAATTTCAGTTTGTTCCTCACACAAAGCTTATAGCTTCCAAACATCCGGAATATAAAGATGTAAACAGTGATGATTTATGATGCATTTATGCCTGTTGTCATAATTGGAGAATTATTTATGCTTTAAAAAACAGCAGCATCAACGTTTTGCTAAATTCTCATTTTATCCAAGTATGACTTTTGCTCAACATGAATTGATGATTATAGAATTTTCATTTTTGGGTCAACTATCAATTTAAATGTTTCCCTGTAAGTACTTCAGCTATAATAAAAAATGCTATTGTACCTAATCTTTGTGAAAATTCATAGAACTTCTTTAGTTTGCCTACAAGCGGCACCACCGCAGCCCATGCCTGGTCCTGTAATGCCTCATCATTAGGATTCTGG
This sequence comes from Yasuhikotakia modesta, assembly GCA_036877545.1. Lineage (NCBI taxonomy): Eukaryota > Metazoa > Chordata > Actinopteri > Cypriniformes > Botiidae > Yasuhikotakia > Yasuhikotakia modesta. The sequence goes on from JBAJNP010003284.1 coordinate 7,173, forward strand.
ATTGCCTGAAAAAACAAACATAACATTATTACAACATCTGGCCAGTTATATACACAGTCAAAACAGTCAATTTGCGGATGTAAATGATGCTCAATCTAAACACACAAGAGTTTTATTTATTATTGGTTCCACAGTGATATGGGGCAAAACATCTACTCTGTGTTCTTTTTGGTGGCTCTGTGTGATCTTTAGTTGTCAAATAAAAAAATACTCTGTGTTCCTACATCAAAAAGAATGTGCCACATCCTTTTGAGTGAATTAAAAAAAGAAGTAAAAAAAATTCACTTTCATTCTGCACGAGACGCCTCTCCATGGCAACTGAATCTGTATAGCAACAGTATCCATGGCAACAAGCATCAATCACCCTGACGCTCATAGTGAAGCGTGATTGAGCACACGATGAGAGATTTTTTTAAGCCTTTAAAACCGCTCCTTATTCAATTCAATTACTGTGAATATATGAGCACTGAGACTATGGTACACAAAGGATTACAGATTTGTAAATACACATTTTGTGAAATCAATTAGTTGGTGGTTTGCCTGAAAAAAAAAGCCAACTAATTGGTCTTTAAAGAAGACCTAAATAACTGGTTTTGGTTTACCTGAGCCTGAACTGTGCATTTACTTTTTGGTGTTTAAAAACATTTTAAACAGAAAACACAAACTGAATACAGAATACCATGTTGGACCTAATGTGTTTTAAAGACACGTTGCCTGTGACAAGCTACTCAACAGCCCAACAAAAACTGTCAAACACAACAGCACAACGGCCAATGACATCAATGAATGTGTATCGCTGAAGCAACGACATGTTACAAGCAATGAAAATGCATCTTTTCTGAAATGTGTTTCCCAGAACTGCAAAGTGTGCAAACTGTCTAACAGCTAAAACATGCTGTCAGCACGCCAATTAAAAACACAATCATTCACTTCACTTGCATGATTGAACCAAAGACAGTTAGATCTCTCTGTATTTTCCCATATTTTACGGAGTATGTACCTCTCGTATCTCTTGTCCGGCACCTTTATATGCCTGAAGTTCATCGAGAATTCCCAACGCATCCTTCAGAACCACATCCACTTGCTCACATGTCTCTTGCTCTGCTTCTGTAGGCTGGGCATCTGGAAAAAAAGAGGGATGAATGAAAAACGCTGAAAGGTCTTTAATCAAAAGGTCTTTCAAGGTCACACCGGGGTCTGATATGTTAAGAGAGAATGTTTTGCATATATGCAGCTTAAGAAAGGGATCTGAGCTGTACACCTAAGAGAATCAGATCACAGAAATGAGATGAGGGGAAAGAACAGAGAAATCTTTGTACTTACTGACACATTTTATGCTGTGTTCAACCTTGTTAAGTGCACTGACTCTATATCTGTTCTGATAATACTTTTAACTTTAAACTATGAACTATATGCACAGTACATTTTGAACTGACTTTGAGGTATATAATTCAAAAGGAGCATTACTATTGGTAGTGTCATTCACAGGAGATGCACTGTGATTGGTTAAGAGGCACACAAGAAACATCAGCACTTCACAGAACTAACAGAAAGTTTTCACACTCCGGATCTGATTAAGTGCAAGTGTGAATGAGAAGACCTTCAGTGAGTGACTTCAGTTTCAGTTCATTTTGTACTCACACTGCATCAAATCACTTGGACTACATTATAGTACTACTATAGTACAGAATCCCTTTTTACCTTTGCAGCCACTAATCACTTTCTAACACATCATTTTAAATGAACAGAAGGAAGCAATGTGATTTTCTTTCAAAACGTCCATTTTTGTGTTCCACAGAAAACGTCACAACCGTTTTACTGGTGAGCTTGGAGAACATTTTAGTCAAAACTTCACAGCTGTTTTTATACGTTTAAAAGACAGAGTGTGGAATTTTAAATGGTGGAAACTTAAGGCCCACATCTGAGGAGAAACCTCAAACAGACACTGCCAGCTTTAAACTACAGCTGGCTTTAAGTACAATTTAAGAAAATTAAGGGCCACCTCCTTTCTTACCAAGCACTCAGATGCCACACATTAAGAGTGCCAAGACTGCTTAGCTTAGCTGTTATTGTCTTGATACAGTATATTCTGTTATTGTACTCTGTGTTCCATTTCTCCTGCTGTCTCGCTCTCCCTTCCTTTCTATGAATGTTACATAACTGTTGTGTAGACACTATATGAATTGTTCATATAGAACTCAGCCTGGTCACCCATGAATGAGGCAACAATTTAAAGGTGACTCCATATCACCCCCTGTCTTTCAACAGAAGAACTGCACAACAACTAAAAATGAAGGCAAACACTGCAAGGGTGGAGATGTTTTGTGGGCAGAGGTAATAAAAGCCTGGAAACTTTTGTTTTCCACTCTCTCGACACTCTCTGTTCTCTTTGCTTTGGTTCATTCACTTTCCTCTGCTTTGAAATTAGCCTTTGGCCTAAACAAATGAGATGGCAGCAGATTACATGTGGCTCATGAACTATTCCCTAGGGAAAGGAAGTGTAAGATAGTATCAAGTCCTAAAGTTGAGATATAGACCTCTGGTGCATCCAAGGGGAACTGGCATTTTATATGTTGACCAGGAAATGACCTACACCAAGTCTCCCAGAATTCAGTTTGATGGCACATTGCCCAAGCATACCAGACATGTGAGACGTACTCTTCTTCTAAAGCAGAGCATTGTGGGAAAAGTTAAGAATGGCAGATTGTTTACAGATGTACTGGAGATAAAGGAATAAGGTTCGGCAGGTAAAGGAAATATCTCACTTTCGAAGTCGAGGAAAAAGTTGGGCTCCTGCTCAAGATCTGTGCATGTCAACACTTTAAGGAGGTTTCCCATGATGACGTACCTAGAAAGAGAAACACAGATGAAGTTAAACAAAGTGACTTGAAATTATAAATGTAGGTGATTCGATTTTGGCAATTTGTAATAACAAATCAAAGTGGAAAGGTTTTAAATGGGTTCTAATCCTTTGATTTCATCATGCTAATCTCTCTGTTTATCAGTCAGGAGTCCATTGCCATTCCAACTACCAGTCGATGGTCCTTCACTTCACTCAAGGCACAGTTGTTTTCCTGTGCAAGGTCGTTGGCCACCAGATGTCAGTTTTGTAAACCCCCCCCCCCTCCAGCACACACAGAGTTACGGGAATCCCTGGGCTTTGGTGGCCAGTGCCAACCGTGCATGCCATGCCTACTGCTCACGTTCAGTTCCCTATTGAGGGGCCCTAGGTTTTCAAAGTCAAGATTTAGGAAGTAGACTAGAGTGTTTTTTTTTCTTAAATGTAAAAAACCCCTCAATACACTTGGGAAAAACTGTCAACTGTGTCTTTGCATTTACGGTTTCTGTAAATAACAGTGGAACCGACGCAGGGTCAAAGAGTCAAACAGTCACTCCGCAAATAAAAATTTGAATGAAAAGTTATGTTCACAAAATGGAAAAGGAGTTCCCTTACCATAAAGTAAAACATTCAACATACTACAACATTAAAAACATGTTTTTATATTTTAGATTTAAAATATTCACATAACATACTGAAATCTTAAAGGTACAGTTGAATGTTCTGAGCAAAAAAAAAAACAAGATAAAATAGGAGGCATCTAAAACAAAGACACAACAAAGAAACAAAACCCTTCAAAATATACAAAAATGTTGCTTTAGCCATGAATTCAAAAGTCCTTCAGGCATGAAAGCAATAAAAATATGAAAGAGAATAAGACAGAGCCTTAATCACATCATCGCTTTCTCAGTGTCTATATCATGCCAAGCAGGTGAAAGCTAAACACACACTGTTTATAGCACTCACAAAGCTACACGAATGTGTTGACATTAACTATTGTGCATTTATAATGACGGTATACATCATACATAAAGGTGGAGGGGCGCATAAAGAGACAGGTTTGTGCTTACGTCGACCTTGTTGAGGGAGATGAAAGATGAGCCAGAATGCAAATGAGATGGAAAGGGTCAATCTAGGCCACAACAACAGCAGTGCATTACCCATAATTCCTGAGGCTCTGGCAGGAAGGGAGAGGGGTATAAGTACACATGCATGAGCATGCAGACGGCTGGATGTGGGTCACAGACGTGTGCATGTGTGATAATAGTAGTATTATATAATCATGGTTGATGGTAAGTCGGGACACTAAAACAGATGCAAATCTAGGAAGCGCAGGATAAACAGTCGCGCCTACGCTCCTGCGATTACAATGGACGTAAGCGCCGCTTGTGTTTGCAGGTGCGCATGAAGGTGAAACGCAGGCTGGAAGGGTAAACAAGCAGATTTTTTGAAAATTAAAAGTTATGGTGCTAATAATGACATGATGATATAACAAGATCATTTTGCCTATGGCATCATTGAATACTGCATTGCTATTTTATAGCATCAAATATAAAACATATATATGCATCACAAAACTTCATACAAATATTTTTTGAGGGGATGGGGGTGATGCAATATCTTTTTTTGTCTTGTGTTCGGCGTGAGATTCCTCCAAAATTCCTAGTGTCTGTACCTCTGTCTATGTCTAGGCTAAGAAAGCACAGGAGAGAGACAGAACGAATAGGATAACATGCATGTGGAGTGACACAGGACAGGCTGCTGACAGGTGGAAAGTTAAGATGTGAACAGTTAGACAGGTGAGCAGATAGACAGAGAGTCTGAAAGCAAAGGTAAAGAGACATTCAGCGCGAGAGATTTGACAAGGAGTGACGCAGGTGAGGTTGCAGACAGGTACGTATCTGAACCCTGGGCGGTGTGTGTGTGAGTGTTTCTGTGTGTGTGAGAGTGGTGTGAGTGTGAGAGAAAAAGAAAGAAAGAAAGAGAGAGAGAGAGAGAGAGAGAGAGAGAGAGGGAGAGGGAGAGGGAGAAAGAGAGAGTCTTGATCAGGTTCAGGGATGTACAGGAAGTAGCTGACAGTAAATCACTGATCAAAAGCATTCTAACCCACACTGACAGAGCAAAGAGCTGCCTGCACTCTTACACACCAAGCCCACTACACTTATTAAGAGAGACGACACAGATGGACACACAGTAAGGGGCAGCGACAGGTTACAGTCACGCTAAGGATCATCTAGAGGTCAGGACTTAGCGGAGACCAGGATTAGAGTTCAAGGTCAGAGGATCAATCTGATGCAAACAGATGGATTAAGTGCAAAATAACAGATTTGTACGGTTTGCTTGCAAAGGTTGTGTTGGGCCTGTTATTTAGGCCTTTAGGTGTGTCAAAGGCTGTTTAAAAGAGCTTTAACACTTAGTTTTAATTAACAAACATTAAAACAAATCTCAGGGGATCAAGTTTGTGATGACTGATAAAGTACAAGAGTGTATTGTTATAGGATTTTCTTGTCATTACCAACAAAACCCCAAAATGAATTTCTGGCATTTTGAATGTTGCCACCCAGCAATTTGCTACAAAACCACCCAGAACATCTTAGCAACCAAACAGCAACACCCTGGCAACCACCCAGGACACCACTTACAATTTCTTTAGAGAATGGGAAAATCCAAAGTACAATGGTTTTTGCTGAAACTGTATAATATTGCAACCATCCGTACTGCATGTGTCAACATGTTCACTGTTGAAAAGACACAACAGATAAATCTGAATAACTCTGACCAGAATCCAAGCCATGTCAATGATGTGCCCACCACTGCCAGATGCGCCATCCCCGATCCCACTCAACTGCTCCCTCAAACCTCTACAGAAGTCATTTCAAGTGCACCCAGTGCTATACTGTGCCATAACTGTACAGAGAGAAACTATGTTTCTTATGTAAATAGCAATAACTTAATGACAATAAACTTAATGTCATAAAATGACATTGGAATATTGCAGTATTTCTTGTGTACATTACTGCACGTATATTTGTTTAAACAACTGGGACTAAAGTGTGTGAATTTATCACATTTCTCAAGGTGCTAAAACCTGCCTCCAAAGTTTTCTTGTATGTCGGCCACACAACTTTCTGCAAAGATAACAGCAAAGCCCACAGAGGTGCAGACAATATTATGAACTGTGCATTTGCCCCTTAGCTTTATTCACAATAGCCCCAAAAGATCCACGCAAGTTCCCCTTACAAGCTATTTCCTGTGAAAGAGAGGCTCTGACCTGGTTGTTTTCTTTTGGAAGCCTCCTACTGGGAGGTTGCGTGCTGGAGGAGAACAACTATGATGGGATCTGGAGTAGGAGGGGGGTGAAGGGGGGATTGTCTAAGCCTGCTGGGCACTTACCATTCACTACTGCATTTTGATTGGCTGCGTGCAAGTCCTCCTGTATCCACTGTATCCATGGAGTTGAAAAAAGCTACCAAAAACACACTGTCAGCCAATCGGAAAGCGGACAGGGGGGCAGGATAAGGGCAGTGGAGCAGTAGTCCGACTTAAGAGCTTGTGCACAAACACCGATGAGGTAATGCGCCAAAAACACACAACTAACGCAATGGCGGCAAGCTGATTAATCATGGAACTGTAAACAGGCTAGTAGTTTAAAATACATAACAGTAATTGAATTACATTCATCTAGATTTAACTAGTCCACGATAGAAACCAAAGTAGACGCAGCTGTGCACGAGCAAAATGGCAGTTAAAGCGTTTAATTCAGAATCCCATAATTATAAGAGTTAAAATAGAATAAGAATTGCATTTATAATTGCATCATTCCAGTTTAACACTGTCATTTAAATTCATATGCAAATTACAAACACGCATGCAATGCGCCGCCTGTATTCAGAATAATGCATTAAAAACAGTCTGGAATTCTGCAGCATGGGAATCCACGTGCTTCGCCATACTACGCTATTGCTCTGGAGCCATAGGAATAAAATAACAGTCCCTCCCTTCTCGCGTTGCCTCATCACGTGGCCACGGCCATGGAGCGGCTAACCGGCTGTCGAGACATCGAGGGGGAGGGGAGACAGTCAATCAGTGTGTTTCTGTGAGCGCAATAATTTCTGTGAGTAGATGCAATAATCCATTTATGTATGCGATAAAACATGCAAGATTGTGCAAGACTGAACATAATGGAGAATTAATATTGCCATCTTATTTTTGGCGGGGCAGCACTTAACGTTAATTTGAACAGAATTGACTAAAATTGCCATTGTAAGGCTGATCTATGCAATGTGAGCTTTAATGCAACCGTTTATATCAGTGGCTCAAAATCCAATGCATGCAGCTAGTTTTATTTAATGATCTATGGGCAAGTATGAGTGATCTGTGTGTGCGTATGATGCATCATGCAGTGTCACTCTCCCGCAGCATCACTTACATCCTTGTCTGCAGTTTTACACTTGACCTAAATTTCCTGGGGCGTGCCGCCACATTGCATTAGCCAAGTAGCTGCGCTCTGGTCCCGCCCGACCCCATGACACTCAACCAATCAGGGAGAAAATGGGTGAGCAAATATCCATCACCAACCAGACAACTTTTATGCACAACATCCATAACCTGCCTGACCCCACCTCCTGGGTGTGGGAGGAGGAGTGTGTGTTTGTTTGTGATTTGTAGCCCCTCCCACACTGGCCGCACTGGAGTAAACAGCCTCTATAATGCCCTCGCTAAGCATGTTGTGGCAAAAACAAACTGCAAAACAAGCCAATGAGAATGCAAAGCTTGTAAAGGATGACAGTGATTGGTGCTGACAGTTTGACAGTTACTGCAATAACAACAAAGTCAAATAGCAACTGTGACATTTTTACATAAACCAGCTTTGATGTCAGCAATACAATGACACAACATCTGCGTTTCAAGGTTTTCAAACTTCAACAAAACATGCAACAAATTAAAAATTGCACATGTTGGTGGCGGTACATGCTGATAAGCGGAGAGGTTCGGTGCAGGATTTTTGGTTAATCTCTCCTACAATAGGACTTCTTAGGCTACACTGTACCACTCACGATCAAAGCTAGAAACCATGGCAACTGAATATCATAAGCCAAAACAGGGCGCCCCATCTGAAATGCTGGGAGAAGGAATTTTAAGCCGCCACTGTTTAAATGTTCAAAAGTCTGTTTAATCAACAAGCATGCGTCACTTTTAGAAGCCAGTAAGATTACCGTAATCTTTCAAAGCTTTTATTTTATAATACCAAATGAAATGCTGAAATAAAACTGCCTTGAGAAAAATAACCGTTCAGAACACACAATGCTTGCTGTTAAAACTTTATGCAACCTGCTTTTTTAACTGTTTTCTCAATATCATAAAAATTATAGATGCCAGGCTTTTTATTTTAGGATTACAGCAGTTTTGTGTTTCTTTATACGGTACATATCTTGGAAAGCCAAGAAGTCAAATGGTGCAATACTAGCACAGGTTGTATAGCCTCTGAATACAGATTAAACACACACTGTGACACTCGCATAACCTGACTATGGAGATTCTACAGATAAAGTTGAATGCGTCTCTTTGCATGCGTCATGCAAACGACGCATGACAATGCGTATCCGCATTCTTTAACATCCGTTTCTGAGCACCATTTGATCATTGGCTGGTTTACACCTATCAAATTTAACCTTTCCTGTACATGTAGCCTGCAAATTTTATTCTGAGGAACACCAATTGCTCATTTTGGTAGCATTCAATGTTCCTAATTCTAAGCAAGTGTTTGGCATGCAGAGGAGCCGTACATGCTGAGTGTGAGGGGTGGGGCGCTGTCAAAGTGAGATGGGTATTTTGGGAGTGTGTGGCACACAGTGGATTTGCGCTATGGGGCACAAGTTTATTCGTTGTGCACAGAGCGCCCTCTGCTGACTGTGGCAGTTACAGAGGGCCACTCCCTAATCTCTCAGGTTCCTAAAACCTATGGTTTCCTTATTTGATTAAAATTACAAAACAGCTAATTCTTTTAAGCAATCTTAAAGACATTTCTGCTTGAAAGATTATTTAGTAAGTATTTTCAAAGGAAATAGATCAGAATGTAAAATTCAATACATTCAATACAGAATGTTCAATACAGAATGAGACCTTGTGAGACTGCTTTACTCCTGAAACGCACAGATACTTTTTCAGTTTCCTTTTTTAATTGCAATTGCTGTGACATTTACCACATTCAACACTAACTTGACTGCCTCAAATCTTGCGTATATTTGAAATACAGGCTTCCTAAAAAGTTACTGTAGAGATTAAAAATGTTTTTCCTGAATTCTACTGTCTTGATAAGCCAGGAATTTGCATTAGGGAACTAGAATTGTGAATATTGTGAATATATCTGACAGCCAAGGCTGCTTTTCCAAAAGCACTGTGAACCTAAGTGAATTGTAGAGACCATTGGTGCAAATTGTTGCTGTAAAATACTTACAACGCTTTTGAGAAACACAGCCTAGCTCTGTCTGAACATTCAAGAATGTCTTTGTAGAATTTCAAGATGAACGAGGAAGAAAGAATCAATGACCTTTACACATTAATGAAATATCACCATCCTGAGGAAGCGTCTGTCTGTGGTATTCATGGGTGGGCTGTAAGTGCGGTCTGCATATGACACACACAAAATGAAAGGGGAGCTAACCCAATGAATTTTTATCTAATCCTACCCCTCCCTTCAGCTGCATCGACATGTCTATGACAGCGGCGTGTTGACTGATTCACAAAACAAGCTGGCTTGCGTCTCATATTTAGAAGCTGTTAGCTGTTCATAGTCATAGAGCTCTCTGCATTGACTAGCTCTGTTCTTTTTATACCAATTTACGCTGCTTTTTACAAAGGGCAACACTTGCCGAATGGTACAGGAAACAAACTGCTCCACAAAGCTTTATTTCAACAGCATCAATCACATCCACAGCCAACAGCTTTACTAATGCATAGAAGGTTCCTCATTGAGAAGGTCTTTGGTTTTAGATAAAGCTGTAAGTAATGGTGACCCCCCCCAGACATGACAACTGGTGGCCAACGTCACAGATTGTACAGAATGAAGGTGTGTCATAGATTAACGCTGTTTCCTGTAGCTTAACAGGAAGAGCATGATGCACGCAACAACCAAGGTCATGGGTTCGAATCTGAACACACTTTAGTACATACATAGTTCTTTATGAGAAAACAATAGTTTATGCAATTTAGGAAGTCCAGCCTTTTCAGTTGAGGTTTACTAGAAAATATTTAATGTTGAATAAAACAACATTTATCAAATGAAATTTTATCAAGTGAAATTGCTAGAAGTGGTTAAAATGCAAACACAAATCATTGCCCCCCAAAAAGAATACCTAGATTTAAAAACATGCATTTGCAGATGGTGCCACCTGCTGGACACAGTATCCAACACCTTCAACCAAATCCAACACCGCACGAACATATAAACACACACACCTGTGTCTATTTTAGTTCAGAGTAACACCAGGTTGGTTCCAACCACAGTAATATAAATCAAGCACAAGCCGTGTTCTGTTTTAGCTGCTATAAACCAGTCAGTTACTATGAAGATTGTGATGATACAATAACTCTGCTGTTGAAATAGAGCGAGTGACAGGAAAGGGAAACACAAACCATATTAAATCAACTGAACATTATGGAAACTCCTTAGCAACCTCAAAACAATGCCCTGGCAACCTACTAACAAGTTGTCCCAGCAAACATCAGTCACTTTTTCCACTAAAGATACAGAAATGTACTTGTGAAATTTCATTTTTAAAGTACTGAAGAATATATCAAAATCTGGTAATGTGTCAAAAATCCACATTCATGGCATGTAATAGCTGTATTGTAAATATAAGCACTTGTTATTAATATTTATAATAATATACATTATCATTGTTTTTAATTACGTACCCCATTAATCGTGAGATCAATCCACTCATCTCAAATCTAAAACGCTTATCTAAATTTTGTATTCAATTTCTGCAGTTTTAAACAGATTGCAAAACTGATACCTTCAGCTGCCTAAAAATCCTGCATTATTCAAACACTTATTCAAAACAACAAATCTGCTGCAACAATTATGCAAATCCTATTAAAAGGAAACCTCTGGGGGGAAAACCAATTTTCAAGACCTCCAGACAGTGGCAGTATTGGCTAAAATACACTGTCACACTTACAGTGCCAAAACATACCTCAGGCTTTACTGCAAGACCCATTTAATCCACCCTTTCCTTGTTTTTATTGGCTTACAGCCACATTATCTGTAATCCAAACGCATCTTTCTGCATCATGAGCTGGAATAATGAATCAGAGCACTAGCTTTCAGCTACTGAGAGCTGTCAGAATCAGAGGTGTGTTCTTTATTTCACAGTGGGCAATTACATGTGTATCACATGATGTGGTATTCATGGAAACAATAGCAAAATAAACATGGGTGGCTAAAGGCAACAAATAAATTACTACAAAACAATAAATTGAGGTCTTGAGGGTGGAGGTGTGGTGTCATATTAAATGACACATTTGGACCTTTAAATTAATGCCTCTTGGTTTTATATTTCCATCTATCCAAATATATTCTTAGTGGTTAAATAACAAACATTGCACTAATAGTTTTCTCTCCCATGTGTTACAGTACATTGAACAGATGCCTTTTAAAAGTCTTTTATATTAGGTTTTGTATTAAATCCAAAACACAAACCAAACAGAAACTCATTTACAATCACAAGACAACATTTGTAATGTTCAGGAACCTATTGTTCCCCCCTGACTAATAACTGCACATTCAGCATCCATTTTACACTTTGAATGGACCACAAACAGCTAATTGTCTTGCTTCAGACGCCCCTGCATCATACATATGAATACAGGCCCTTTCCACAAACTCTATATGCCATCCTAGAGAAACAGGAAGCTGCATTACTCAAGTCCTCCTCATATCCCACAATGCCGTTCACTTCCGAAATGGCCATTTTACACAGTCGGGGTACACCTCTAAACATAGAGGGGGAATAACATGCTAAGCCAGTCCTTCTCTTTTATTATTGTGTAAAACATCCGTGACAGAGAGCAAAAAAACAAAAAACTGCTCAGTGAAAGAGGACTAAGTGCCAGTGTACATGAAATGAATAAACTCTTTATGCAATAAAAATACCAGCACAAGTGACCCCTAAAACCATTAAAAGAAAGTTGGCATTTTCATTTAAGGCTTGAATGAAAGAATCCCCAGCTGATATTAATGTTTAAACCAATCCCAAACGCTGAGAGGAATGATAAACACAAATGTCTGCTTTGCACCTGCAACACATGAACAGCCATAAGGGCAGGAAGACTCCACATACCAGAAAACAGTGATCAGGAATGTCCCACACCCAACCCAGCAGATTCAGATGAGAGCTGGAACTCAGCAAAAATGCAAGAATGCTTCCCTAACCCAAGATATTGAGAGAATGCAGAGACAACTCGACCAGCGAGAGGCTCTTATTAAAGACTTTGAAAGACGAGAATACACTCAATCTTTAAACAGCGCTTTAAACTTAATTTACTAGTTCTGTTCATTTACTAGTCTTCATCTGTCTCAATAGATGATTGGCCAAAAAGTTATACTGTGTAGTGTAGTATAGTATATAGTGACCTCACAATAACTGTAGCACAGCACAATGCAGCACAGTAGTTATAACACTGAAGTTTCCTGCTGTAAAAGTTATCAATCGCAAGTTATTATCCCAATTACTTTCATTTTAAATTGAATGAAAATGACATCACAATAGTATATAACAGGTGACTTCTGCTGTCACTGTGATCAAGCAATGACAACACAAAGTTATAACAACTGTGTTCTTCTGTAAAATGACAGTGACATCACAATAGTTATACAATAACTGTTCTTCTGTAAATGTTATAGTGACTTCACACTAGTTATACCAGAACCGTGTTGTACTGTAAATGTTATAAAGCAATGGCATCACAATAGTTATAATACAGCTGTGTACTTCTGTAAATGTTATAGTGACATCACAAAATGTATAACAGGACTGTATTATATTATAAATGTATCCTATTATAACAATTACAATAAACGTTTTAAAACAGTGACATCACAATGGTTACAGTACAGCGATTTTAACTTAAATAAAACAGTGACTCTTTTAGTTTAATTCATAAAACAGTCTGAAACAACAACATCACTGCATTGTGACTATAATGCATTAGCATGTGCTGCATGTTGTAGAGATGCTTACCAACAGGAAAACAGAGGTGACAGACGTGAGGCCTATCCTGTCACTCGGCCAAGGCTGTACTCCAACAGAAATACTGACAGTCTGCAAACAGCTGAGGGGTGGAGACAGAAAAGAGAGAAATCGAGAAATTGTCAATTTTATAATCTTCACTAATATGAGTAAATTGAGTAAAGTTCAAAAGAAACAGGGCAAACAAATTAGACCACAGTAATCGCAGCCACTAACACTTAACAGTACTTAATGAACTCCTTCCCATTTCAATTCCTTTTCAATGCTTATAAATGGTGATATAGTCTTTCTCCCATAACATAATTCTTAACAGCTCCCACCTGCTAATTTATTCTCCCCTTTAATTACATATACAATAATACACCAATAATACAACTCTGCACCATAACCTGAGCTTTCCTTATTAATCCTTTATCACTGCTTAAAGCTTTGGTCTGATAACTGCTATATATCTCTTATCTAACACTTTATAAGCCACAAAAGACAACCAGCAGCGAAAAGTGACTTTGACAGTGAGGTTTGATTAGGGTAGGGGGCGTGTCCTCAGAGATTTGGTAGAGTCTAGGTGATATTGTGCGTTTATAATCAATACAGCTTTGAGCCCATCTCTGTGTACCGCCTGCACTGATATTTGCACAAATAGGCCGGTGGAGAACTATGAGGTGTTCTGGCCACTTCCTCTTGAGCAACACTTCCTCTCATTCACTGCAGACTTTAGCTTCCTATTGTGCTCACTTTACCCTCATGTTATGTATACTATTGCTCATTACAAATTCATTGTTTTGAACTGTTTACATTATGGACAAGAAGGATTACGTTAAATTACGTGACCTTATGTGGAGGACAGGTGTGATAATTCTTTCAAAGTATATATGTTTGAGAAGATATGTTAAAAAGTATTACACTGACTTTTAATAAATGAGGGTCTCGAGAAGGACTGGGGGTCTAGCAACAGCCAGAATTCCTAAAAGCCAGCTAGAAAGGCACTACAAAATAGTTTGTATCACAGAGAATGACACTAAATTCAGTCAATGCCAAATGAATTTAAGCCGCTGTGTTCAAATTCACAGTTTTAATCTGAATTCAAACTGAATCATTGTTTTTTGGAAAGTGGGAAAGACTAACATGGATAAAATAGAAACTAAATATATGGCAAAACCTAGCAAACTCCTGATTGTGTGTAATGTTAGTCTTCATAAAATACACTTAGCTCAACATCTTTGGAACAGAAGGTCAGATTACAAAGGCAGTTCAAATTCTGCTTATACAAATGACACATTTCCCAGAGAGGAGACATACTTTTGTCCTCCTCAAACTCAGCAGGTCAGTGAATGATGAGTGTTGACTTCAAAGCTGTTTCTCTGCTGTTGATATTGCAAAAAATGGCCCTTTTCATAATTTCACAACCTTCAGTCACATGCTGTCTGAGCTTCAAATCAGCCCAGCAAGAATCTGCAATGTGAAATGCATGAAATTACTTAGATACTCAAATGCATGAAATGAATACTGAGACAACAGAGAAATATGCAACAGTGAATTCAACACACAGCTGATAACAGCATTAGCAGCCTCACTTATCTAATGATGCTGTATGACACACATTTGTTGGTCAGTTCCTTTTAATGGTCCTCTTTAATTAAATGGAACCAATTAATACAGGATATACTGTAACGTAACTGTGTCACTAACTAATCATCTTATATTAACTTTATATTAACTTTTATAAATACAGTACTGGGCAATAACACATTTAAAAAGACTAGTCAATGTGTTGCCTAAGTGACTAGATACAATATAAATGAGTTGGTTTAGAGTAACATCCCATAGACACCAATAAAACTAAGACTAGATTCCTAAGACTAGATCTTACATTTACAAAAACAGCAAACAGAATGAAAAGAAATATATGGGTTTCCAGAGCAGATTTCAAACTCAATTTTAAAATCAATACGTGTTTATGAGCATGAGTATTCAGACAAGTGTCCAATAGTACTTGTTTTGAAATGTATTGTTATAAAAGTGGTGCACTAATAGCTATGGCTAGTTCTCTATAGAAGATAGTGATGTAGATTCTCAGAGACTGTTAGCATGGATTCATCTCCTGTACTGAACTAAGCTGTCAGGGCCTGGGCTGTTGGAAATGCAGTTCAGCCTAAAAAAACACATTAAGGATGTTATATGTGAACTTCGCATGCATGCTTACACTTTAGACAATGCAAGACAATGGTTATTGCAACTGCATTTTTAGTAATAGGTTTCCCATCTGTGATTTTAGAAACCTTGACCGTTTAATCTATAAATTCAGTGATTTAATTATTAAAACTGCATTGAGATACTTTTGGGCTACAATTGGGCTGCTAGTTTTTTTTGACAGAACTATAAAAAATGTGACTGTTTCGTTCTGTATAAGCCTGAGGATGTTTGTTTCTGTACATTGTTTCAGACAAGCCAGGCATTAAACACAAGTTATCCGACATCTGTTCAGAATATTTAGATCAAAATTCCTAACAGTATTAATGCAGAACAGCAGCAGTCTGCAATATTGCAACGGTCGCAATTAGCAGAGCAGTGGGGAATGCTTGAGTGCAATCAGAGCCATCAGATGCCCATTGTGTGGATGTTGTTAAAGCATGTGCTACTCACTGCGGGACAAATGCAGCACATTAGACTGAAAATCATTCACTGGAGAGCCGCAGGCATAATGCGCATTCATGCTTTGTGAACTATGCATGCATTGTGCTTTCTCTCACATGCAGCATATATTGTGATGCCATATACACTCACTACCACCTTTAAACTCATAATCTATATAACCTGGTATAAAACTAGTGTTTTGTTGATGTAAGAGCGGAGTGTAGATATAGTCATGTTATAATTTGATCTACTTTTGATCAAGTTATAATTTGACTTTAAAATCTCTACTTTTGCATCACAATTGATTTTCACTAACATATAATCCTGATTTTGTTGTGTACAATTCATCAGTGAACATTATGCTAAAAAAGATTCTTAATTTTTAGCAATGTATGCATTTCCAATAAACAACTTTTCTGCTATTGTAACTAAAGTAGGTAAGAAAAAAAATCCTATCCAATAATATTCAAAAATAGCCTGTTTTTTACAGTACAATGAAATCTGACCTATCAAACCACGTTCCTCCCTACAAAATTCTCAGCTGGCATTTCAGTTTCACTTAAATGTGTCGTATTATGCTGCCTTTACACAAAGATCTGGGCTAAACAAATTTGTCTGTTTTTCCTCCTATCTTGAGCTCTGGTTTTCTGTCAGGATTAAATCATCAGTACTGTATGAGCTCATTCCTGTGGATGACTTCATAATTATCATCTCTTGATTAAGCCTGGGAATGCTGCGTTACTATGGCAGCTGCTGA
Organism: Yasuhikotakia modesta; assembly: GCA_036877545.1. NCBI lineage: Eukaryota > Metazoa > Chordata > Actinopteri > Cypriniformes > Botiidae > Yasuhikotakia > Yasuhikotakia modesta. Next base: position 23,656 of record JBAJNP010003284.1, read on the forward strand.
GATTGGAAAGGACTGACACCCTGAAGGCCTGATGAGAATTCAGAACTCGGAAACACAGAACTCTGTACTTGGAACATCACCACGGCAACAGCCTGGACCCCTTGCTGTGAGGGGCTGGAGCTTCACGAAAGGATGGAAGTGATGCAGCCTTGTACTAAAACTAATCGCTTTGGAAACAGACCAGTTTACTTAAGAGTCACAATTAGGGGGGTTTGCGATATACGTTATGTGCAATAATATCTTAATTGTTCTTTAAACAATATGTGAAATCATATTCACAGCATTAATCTAAGCACATTGGATTGAGTGTGACTTACAAACATGAATGTTATTTCATCTTTCACATAGCAAAAGGTGAAACGATTTGTGGAGTTGTTTTTAAAAACACAGACTATTTCAAAGCTGCAATCCACAGTTTCGATGTAAAACGTGGCCTTGAATCTAAATGAGAGGAGAGTTCGAACGAACTGGTCGACTTAAAACACTGTCAATGAAAAGATCAGTTAACAAAAGCATCTTAAACATAATCATCTCAATCAGTTATTACAGTTTATTACAGCTAGAACAAAACAAAACTATCTCAGACAGTTATTATGTGCAGACGTAGCAAATTTATTAGCAAAATTATAAATGTGATGTTATGTGCCATTATAGTTAGCAATGTTTGCTAAGGCATTGCTATCATTATTGCCTTAGCAAACGTTGTTATCATTATTATTTAAACAAATAATAACTTATTATTATTAATGAGTCAAAACTTAAAAAGCAGTTCTAAAACGTCTACCTAAAACTTATTTAAACTCTGGTATAAATAAATATATCATTTAAACATCAGCTAAAGATAACATTGTACAACAATTTTATCTATATACAAAACCATCACAACAACATCTGTCATGATCAAAGCATTATACTCTTGTTTCTGTTGTGCACAGACCCACATCTGTGCTAACTGTAGGTATTTACTCACCCGTGACAGACCTTGTGTAAAAGACACCAAACTCAAGGCAAACTGAGTGCAACGGCTCGTTGAGTCCTCTTACAACATTCCTTGCTGCCATCTCAATCACTGTATTTGACCCCTACACCCCTAGTGCACTGTTTGCCCTGACCCACACAAACACTGAGAGAGATGCATTACTGTGAGTGAAGATGAACTTAAGGGATGTCAGTGAGACTGTGAGAATTGGTTAGAGAGAGGCTGTCACAGCATGCACTAAACTAACAATCAGCCCACAATGCATTCATGTCACCAACCTCACATACAGAAGGTCTGATATACAAAGTTTATATCACTGACATTAGCTGTTAGCCTTGACTGTATTGCAGGTCATTTGGCTTTGGACGCAGTTATTTAAGCACATTTTGAAATTTGGTACTTAGTATTTCTTATGAAATGTTTGACTCATAACCATGGAGATCGTCCTCTAAACAACTAAAGCAATCGCTTTCATCCAAACAATCATTCCTGTAAAACTAATATTTAGTTCAGTGTAAATGATACGGTGATACTGTTGAATTAGACTGGCTGGTCATAACCCATAATGCACTCTGCTTCTGAGTGGACTGTATGATTTTGTGTAAGCTCACACAAAAGCAAAACAAATACTAGGGTTTACTTTAACTTACTTTAATGGCTGGTAAACACTTATCTTTTGCTTGTGTTTACAGTAAACTTTGAATTATTTATCATTCCACTTATTACCATTATTTATCACTTCCACTATTTGCTTTGTTGTGGAAAAGGTGTGCTACATTTCTATGAGATCAAACCAAAAACAAAACAGAAACTCTACGGTCTTACATTGCAGACGAGCACATTTGATCTTGACACCAACTTCTGATGACAGTTTCCGTATTTTGCAGTTTACAGTGTAGTGATATCACAGAGACAAACATGATATCACATGACACAAATTTAAGTCAGTCAAGGTGTTTGTTTCCTGAATAACAATATATTTAAAAATGTGCACTGCACCTTTAAACTTTTCCGGAAATGGAAAGCTCTAAGCTAGCTGAGAAATTCACTTAAAATGCAGCAACTGGTTAACCATAGATTAGTCAAACCTTTTTTGTACTAAGAGGAAAATGTTTATTCACGCATTCTGGCCTTATCTAAAATCAGGCCTTAACCCAGTACGAGTCATGAGCTGACTAATGAGATGAAAACAAACTGGACTTACATCCTCATTTTAACACACTCTGTGAAAATACACCTCAAACATCTTCACAAAATCTCACTCTGTGACAGCAGTACCACTAGGGCTTCAAAAAAATAAACTATTTAAAGCTGTTTCCCTCAGCAGAGAGTCTAGCGTAACCCTTCTGCTTGACTGAAGACTGGCATGGTAAAGGCAACAGATGGATATTGTTGGGTTTCCTTCCCAACTGTTGGCAAGTCATCTGTGCCTGGCTGCCCGGTTCAACAGTCCTTGCCATGGAAACGAGTGGGTGGGGATGCAGTGGGATGACAATAAGCGTAGAGTGTCAAAATGACACAGCTGATGTGAAATCTGAACATGGGCTTCTAGTTGCCTTTACAAACTTACAAAGTTAAGAGAATCATAGACATTTCAGACATATACAAGTTTTTCAGTTTTAAGTTTCTTATTTCTGCTTTTCAATAAAACAAGTACAAGTTTATTTTTATAAGAACAACATAAAAATAGAATTTGCAATGCAATTTGGAATTTTGATATTAGTTTTCTGTTTATTTAAAGGTTTAAAAGACTTCTTATCTTTAGAGCAACACACACATATAATTGTTTTCTATCCTAAACAAGCATAAGCAAGAAGAAAACAAAACAAAACTAGCCCAGCTTCTAATATTTCACTTATAAGCACATGCACTCAAGTAACACACGGTGTTTGTGTATTTATTTGGGACGTAAGTCTTAACACTTAACAACTGAAATGTTAGAAGCGTGGTGTGGCAATCAAGGAGAATCACATGGCTCAGCTGTACTGTTACTGAATAACATGTGGAGACACGACATCATGAAAGTGCAACGTACATGCAGCTGCAAGACAGAGCAGAGATCACCTGAGGTTAAAGTGAAGAGCCACACTGCTAAGGTGAAGTCCAGCCCACAAAAACAATTATTTGTGCTTCTGAGGCTTGTAACACAGAGTTACATGTATTGCAATTATGACAGTTTAGTGACAACTGTTTGTCATACAAATAGTTGATAAATTGCCTGTTTTGCTGTGACCTGTATGCTACACTAGCTTTATTTCTGATGTACTTACAATAGTACATTTAAAATATGTTACTTAAAATACAACTTAAAATGTTTTTAAGCATGACATTTTTAAAAAAACATATTTATTGAAATGTTTATATAGAAATGTATGTTTTTGGTGCCCTTTGACAAAATTTTAAACTTGACAAGCACAAGATATAATTTCATTTAAACTGTCTTCTTATGGTGGCAAAGGTCAAACCAGAAGTTTGGCCAGCTAGTTTAAAGTAAAGATTACCAATTATAATCAGCTTCCTTACGTCTTTCACAGGCAAACTTTAAAAGATTAGCATTCTTTAAACAACAGGCCTACAGTTTAGAGAACACACATCACCTGCTATAAATCTTACCAGCTTTTTACTACAAACTAAACAACCTAGGCTGCATGTAATTGTACCTGCTTTAAAAATTGCTTAAATTTATGTTCAAATAAATTGAATTGTTTTTAAAGTGGAAAAGACCTTAAGGAAAAACAGCTTTCAGAGTCTGACAGACAACATAAAGCATTTCTTGTGGTACAAAGAAAACTACATCTGCCTCTGATTTGGTCTAAATGTGCACTGTGAATTTTATAGCACCAATCCTTCGCTAACCTGAAAATACACAAAATATTTTCCCAGAACTAACAATCCTATTGGGATGAAGAGATTACTAATAAGTATTTAGCAAAGCCCCCAAAAGTTAACACGCTTTATGGCTTTTCAGAGATGATCTATATGCAAGCGTACTCCTAAAAGTGAGTTTTTAGCAGGTACACATTTAATATTTACAGTAGTTCTGGGAAGTCCAACCATAAATATTGATGTCTCATTGAGCACAAAAGAACATATCAATTTTTGTCTTCTCCCCTTAAATTATAAAACACCTGCCTCTGTTGCACTCTCACAATATATTTCCCTCCCAAACCATTGATTAATTAAGGAAGTGGCTTTGTTCAGGCTGTGATAAACTAAAGGCTACATAGAAAACATTTTTATATTGTCTGTTGACACAGTTGGTGGTAGACTTATGTCAATGCAGGATAAAACTGCATGTCTTTTTATGTGGTCTTTAACAGTGAACAACAATTTATGGTATTTGTCTGAGGAAATCACTTTTGCCCCATTTGCAAAGCCCACTTCCTTCTGACATAGGATGAGAAGTGTGTGGCTAACCTAAAAACAACACAATGAAACACACGCCGAGCAACTGTAGGCTGATGTTTTACCATTATTCTGGAGCTGAGAGATGAATGTAAAATGTGTGTCATTCCAGATAAGAACAGGTCTGTGGCTAGTTAACTGTGGCTAGTTAAACACAAACCATGGTACCACTACTTACAAGCTGGATGCGCACTAAAGCAGCCAACCATCTCTATTCCTTCCTAAACAGAAGTCAGTTTGAACCACCCTTACTGTTCCACCTCCGTGTTAGAGGGATTTGATAGATTTGACACATTGGTGAGTACTTTGAGTTTATTTACAACATCTGTCTTAAAACATACAGACCCACTATGTTTGCCCCATGTGGGTATTAGTTTGGCTAAGCTAACGTAAGCATGGGGTGCCCAAAATAACAGCCATGGAATCAACATAAATGAACTCAAATTCTTTTTTTTTAATTCATTAGGGTCATAACTAGTATTATCAAGATGTTGCTTTTTCTCCTGCCTATACCTTTAAATCTACATAAATTATTCAATTTACTCTGTTACTCTGTTTCCTGATGCACTAGAATTATCTAAAGGCAACCTATTGTATGTACACAGCATCCGCTTGCACAGACAAGCTGAAAACCACATCAGAAACTTTAATCTGGCTATGACTGAACATTCTAAAGTACCACAATATAAAGTCAGAAATCGGAAAGACAGAAAGACCTTCCTGTGTGTTTGACTCCCAGCCTCACCTTCATACCATAAAAGGAAAGACAAGATGTTAATCGTTGTAACCTGGGTTTGTGCATCACGTGAATAAAGATTGAAGGCTTTATTCAAAGGTATTTAATCAGAAATGGGAGTAACATATGAGCTCTAAGCGATTAGATTTATATCAGGATTTGTGGTTGTATGAAGGTTTTGAAGCATTTAAATGGATAGAGAGGGGCTATGGATGTACTGTATAATCTTTTAGCACTGTCACAATATTGTAGCAATGATACCTAATCTGATACATTTCTGCATGTTTTTCAGAGAACCAACAGACTGTTGAAAAGGGAAGTTCTAAAAATTGCACAACATGACTGCAGAACCATAGCCTAAACAAATGATTTTAATAGCATATGTTATATGTACATACAGTAAACCACTGACTTATATCTGTAGATACAGAGGCAAATACATAGGTAGACCGTCGCATCCCAGCAAAGAGCTTTTAAAACAAAAAATGCATTGCAAACATTTATTCCAATGTGCTTAAATTGTTATACTACAATTTAGGAAAGGCTTTAAACATGCAGTTGAGCACTATATAGACAGCCTTGTTCTGCCAGCGTCTTCACTGCAAGCGATCATACTTACAAAGACAGCATGATCAGAACAGGTCTTACCAATATTGCACAATGCTTGCACTCAATGGGAGAAGTTACATGAACCATTCGTTGAACTGTACGACTTACAGTATAGCTGCGTTACCGCTTCTACCCATGTTATCTATATGAATTTTCATAACGCTGTCAAACGCTGTGTTCCTGTCTATACCCTTACAAACAACGGGTGCCATCGTGCTGAACCGCACCGCTAAGTCACATGCTGTACTTTTGCACTATTTCATTCGGACTATATCCCCATACTCTCAGCATAAAGAGAACAAGTGCAAGCGATCTTTATACCAAAAAAATCGAGGACTCACCCTGATCTCAAAGCCTTGAAAACACGTACGGAGTCCAGGTAGCACGCTATAAGGCTTTAGATCGCGCTCTCTCTCCCACTGAGTCTGACTGTCTCTCTCCCTCCCTCTCTCTCTCTCTCTCTCTCTCTCTCATGCGCTGCTGTTTTACTGACTGTTATTTCCGGGTTAATAAAACGTCATTGTGCTTCTCGTGTTCATTTCAGCTCAACGACCTGCTGCTAAATTTAAGCACTTACCATTACCACGCACTGTGATAAAGAAGTACACGACATTAACTGGATAGTTATGCACGCATATGACATGCGATTATTACGATAATGTAACTTAAGTTAATGCGGTAATAGTCGACACGCCCTCTGCTGGTTCACACCTGCTGCTGCAAACGAGCGACGCACCTGATGGATCAAGTCCCGTTATGTAAACCGGTGCAACAAGTTACTAATGATAAACAGATAAAAAACAGTAACCAGCTGCTATAATACAATCATGAGTGACATAAATAGTCATCTTTATTTAAAAATAGGTTACATCCAACATTTTAATAAACGCTATATGTATGTAATATAAAGGGAAATATAACAAATCTAGAAATCTAGACAAAATTTTACAAAAACAATCACCATGGTAAGAATTTTCAATTCATCAGCTATATTACTGTATAACCCTAACATGCAGTATATTGGTAACTTGCTATTACCCACTGTCATAATAATAATAATAATAATAATAATAATAATAATAATAATAATAATAAAGTAAATGAGTACAATAGAAATTGTAGAAAGCTGAGCATGTGATTTAAATGCGACCTCATATTTATTTCTTTATGATTTAACAGAACTATTAAAAGGCCTATATCCTGCTATTTTGGCTATTTTTGTTACCATAGTAAATTGTAAATAGCGGACTGGAGAATGTAGAATATATTATTTGGGCTCATTGTGTAACTTATTTTGACCTTGTTTACAAACACGGACGTGATTGAGAAATATGAAAGGGCTGCATTTCAGGTTAATGTTAGTTTTATTTATATATATAATATCTTTGTGAGTGGTTATGGTGTAAATGTTTAACCTTTTCATTGTTCCCCTTGAAGATGTGAATTCTAAGTATGTTCTAAGTATGTTTGAGTTCTGAACAACCTCTACATTTAAGAAGGGCATTTGTATACATTTGTTTACAGCATAGCACGTTGTTTATAGCATTTACTGGTGTAATGGATTGCTTTATTTGTGCAGCCCAGTGGGTGTGAATTCAGTAGATCCATTTGAAGTATGTCGCTGGACTGTGAATGATCAGTTTGTGTGATTGAATGTTTGTTTCATGTTGGTTTGTCTGGTAGAAAAATATGCTTTCCAATCATAGACGGTTTCACATTAAGCCTTTATTGATTGTGGAATGGTAAATGAGGGACATGTTCAGACAGTGGACACCGTCCTCAGTCTGCAGTCAAAATGAAACCTATAGAAAATCTAATTCTGGTCTAAATACAACAGTGAATATTAGCTAGACGTTGTCACTAAAGGATGATACTGTTAAGCTGCAAGTGTTTTATGATGCATTTAACACAATTTGCTGTGGAAATACATCAACTCGAATGGAAACATTCTATAATGCCCCCTTGTATCTTAGTGTCTTTAGTGGGCAACAATTCTGGTGGCCTTCACAGAGTTAGTGCAAGTTAAATCTAGTTTGGGAATTTGTGAATATTGATAGCATTGATTCTAACTGTAGTACAGTACATTCATATTACTTGAAAATATAATCTAAGAACACAACTGCAGAATAAACACTTTAAAAGTAGTTCAAGTATCCAAAAAACCTCTCAACTTCAAATGCTTGTCACAATAGTGAATGAGAAATGTAACATTAAACCATGACAATTAGTGACTATTATATTCAGAACACCACTAAATTACATAAAGAACTACTTATGCAGATAAACACTGATATGACATAACAGAGAGTGAACCATATATGGTTAATGGTTTATGCATTGCACAGGTTATTGTTATATGAAGTAGCAAGAACAGGAGATAGGGAATGTATTGAACATATTTCACATGCTTTAGTGGTGTATTAGGAAGTGATGTAAAACATAACTGAAAATGGCCTGATGTTTATACATGTTATTAATCCAGTTTTTCCATTTGGAAAAGGTGACCTTTTATATTTGTCTCTGCCATGGATATCAACATTGGCCACAATAATACTTATTACTTGAACAAAACTGGCCCCGGCCATGAGTTGCTGGCAGGCAGAGTAGAAGTTCACATAAATTTACCTTTTTAAGACTAACACAAGTTTCTACATTTACACAAAAGCACACACTCATCCTTGTGTGAAGCACACACTCAAATTTATGTACAATATTATATACAAAGATACAGTAACTGTAGGGGGGGAAACATGTCGGATGACTGCAGATAAATGGTAGGAGTACAGTGGTACAGTTATATTATTTACAGTCTGTCTTTAAAAGTAAGTTGCTAATGTGGTTTTCCATTGTGATTCTATCTTAAAACTTGCATTGTTGATTCAGCAGCTAAGTCAAGTTTGTCCCATAGCCAGAGGTATAACACTGGGTGTGTGGCAAGGGATTGTTGACAATTGCATGTCAATCAGACAAGATATGAACAAAGGACATGGGGAAAACGCCTTTCCTCTCGGGCTGTCCCTCAATGTGCCCAATCTGTGGATAAAGAACATGTGATCAGAACATGATAAAGAATTGAAGTATATTTAATTTGCAATAACTCAATGGCCGGGATGAAATTACACCATGATAAGAACACATATGCATATATGTTTTACAGTCAACCAGGCTGGACCTATGTGGATTTAAAGCAGCTAGAAGCAGATGTGCTTCTAAAGCCTCATGTTTTCATCTGGAGATGTTCTACTCACCCACCACTCCTGATCTTCTTCTCCTGTTACCACAATAACCTCACCCTCAACAAAGGTCAACTCATCATCGTTGTCTGCCTGGCAGTCATAAATGGTCTTCACCCTTCGAATTTTACTCTTGGTCTGAAAGAAAGCATGTCATGGAAATCTGTCATGGATCCTTGATGTTGCAACAGAAGCTAATTTTAAAGAATTTATCCAAAGACCAAATTCTCACCGGATTTGTTTTCCTGGGTAATGGTACTGGTGTCTCTGGTGCACATGGTGGACCTCCATTGGTGTCTTCACAAGATTGGACAGGCTGAGGTGATAGTTCTCCTTGATGAATGACTGGTGGAGTATCTGGGGGCTGGGGCTTGGAGGCAACTTCTCCAGGAGGAGGTTTATGTAGAACCTCAGTGGTTATGGGTTTGGGTGGGGAGATATCGGTCAAGTGGGGCTTGGGTGGGAGGTCTTTCAGCTGAGGTTTAGGGGGTAGATCACCCAGCTGGGGTTTAGGAGGAAGGTCTGACAGCTGAGGTTTAGGAGGTAGTTCTCCTGGTTTTGGGGGTAATTCTGCAGACTGTGGTTTGGGAGGTATATCTCCAGGTTGAGGTCTTTCAGCTAATGGAACTTTGTGTGAGGTGTCAGAACTCTGCAGTGTTTTCTGGAACATGATGGCCTCAGGAAGCTGGTTAGGTTTGTCCACAGATGGGTGATGGATGGTGTCAATCTTACGCAAAGCAACTGTACAAACAAGATGATGTCAGAAGTTTAACTTTAACAAGTGGAGAGCACATTAGTAGAATTTCATCCGTAATGTTTTATAATTTCTAATCTATAGTTACAAGTAACAACAAATAAATATGAGGAAAACAAAGCTGTATCCATTTATATAAGAGTTTACATACACAAAGTCTAAATTTAAAATCTTGTAAGTCAACATTGAAGTGATTTATGCCACTACCAAAATACATATAATGTGTCTCATCTTTGCATCTGACAAGGAAGTGAAGTTTTTACTAAAGTATTGTGTCATGAAATCCCACATTAACTAGTTGGTCTACCTTTCAAATATTCAGTCTTATTGCTGCATTGTTCACATGTAGAAAACTTGTCACCTACCCTTCTGAGGTAGTTGGGGAAGGACGCGTGGACCAAGTGTGGGTTTAGCTGTGTTGAGACTAGGATTAAAATATAATATTGTATTATTTGAACACATGCATCTCAAAGTAAGATCTGACAGCATTAGAATTTAACATTCTGTAAAAAGGGAACAGTTTTGCATTCGCAAATACCACAGACTTAGTTACGTGGACATATTCAAATGTAACACCAAAGAACAAATATAAATTTGCTGTATAAAGTTTTGGCGACCTTTCCAATGCAAATACAGTTCTAAATATAGCTCAGAAGTACTGCAAAACGTGGTTGACATCACACTGAAGTTTGCTTATTCTGGTTTAGTTGTGCTGGTTGGTTTAATTTTTAACATGCAAAAAGCTTGAAATAAGTTTCTTCACCTCTGCTGCTGTGGGATGCCCTCAAATCTGTTAGTTATGGGAGACATCTTGTTGACAGGTGGAGGTGTTGAGTCGCTTCCTAAAATGACGAGTTTGTTTATCAGTTTACCAATTAAACAAGTACAGTAACATACAAAATGATTTCATGTGTGTGTCCTATTTGTTTAATGGCAAAACACCAGAACAGTTCTGTTGTTAATGTTACACTGTTAAATTACAGAGTTAACACACTGGGATAAGGCCATGCACAATAATGCAATAATGGTCCATGAGAGCCATAAGTACATAAATTGTAAATGATGCCAAATATGAGAACATTTGTCAGAACATGACTTGTCAGAAGCCATGCCTGCTTTAGCCTCATGCGCTTTATCAGTGCGGTAGGTCTCAATGCAGAGGTCAAGGATCAAGGTCAAGGTCAGGATGGGGTCATTATGTTGAGCCTTTCATTGACAATACTGTCCTCTCAATAAATCTGCTATTAAAAATCTAGTTAAAATCTACTATTATTCTATATGTAACGTGTAGAAACACCAAGGAGGGTATGAATATGAATGGGATGCCAATAATTGTGTAATATTTTTGTGTAAGCTCAAACCAAATTTATAAAGGTCAAGTTGGAGACAAACCTATGATGTAACAACTGATTGGTGTTAAAAATCATCCTCACAATTGAATATAAAAGCAACAGAATTTGTGAGTAGCCCAAGGCCTTCAGGTACAGTAGGTACAAAAAGGCCTTCAGGTACAATGGCCCACCTTTACAGAGCGGGGTGTGTGAGAGCGAGGCGGGGGGGTCGGACAGTGTGCGTTTGTGTCCGGGGGGAGGGGGTGGGGGTCTCTTCTTAGACAGGGTGGAGCTGCCGTTAGCAGGGGTCTGCGAGGCAGAAGTGAGGGTGGAGGGAGGCGAGTTTGACAAGGGAGGGGCTGGAGGGAAAACAAACAAACACAAACAAACATAAACAAACAAACAAACATAACAAAATGATGGTTAAGAAAAGAATGGTTAACTTAACTGTTTAACATGGAATAAAGGATATAGAAGGACAACTGAAACAAGAAATCAAGAAGGTATGGAAAGTACTGGAACAAAAATAGTGGGGTAATTCCAATTAAAAGAGGAGAACACTGAAGAGGGGAATCTGTTCTGTATCATACATATCTAGAGATGATTGGTTTGACCTGTAGGAGAACAGCATTGTAAGAGGAACAGCCAATGAAAAGCTCAGGCTGAGAAAACCAGAGGTTTTGGCAAACAACATGGCGTTAGTAACGTGTTAGTAAAGCTTGGGGTAAGTTGTATTCTTCTGTACAATATTGTGTACAATACCCCACACATAACATTCAAACAAATTAATTGTCAGTGAAAATGAGCAAAGATTTTTATAGCTGAGGTTAGTGTCCACAGAGATTAAGGATCGGCCCCATAAATAACATGTTATAGGTCATATTACATGTTGCATTACAGTATTGAGAAATATGGAGGAAAACATGCTTAACTGTCATAACGATTATGTAACAAAAACAAATGGTAGGTTAATGTTCAGTTAATGTTCAGTTAGTTAAATTAAGTTAAGAACTTAATTTTCTTTATGAGAAACTTTTTATATAATGTAAACATCTTTTCATTTTAAGGTAATGGTATAAATAGGACCCTGACATTTTCTTGATGGTCGTATGATAACATAATGAGATCAGTAAAGTGGGGTTTATGCAAATAAAGAAGCAGATAATCACTGATGTATGGTCGGGTGCTAGCCAGAGTAGCGTAGTGTGAGTGAGAACCGAGAAAAGCCAGAGGAGGAGCTGCAAGAGAGAGCAGAAAGAAAAATGAAAGTAAAATAAAGTGATAAGAGTAGTGGATGTAATTTACACACGTTTGTATATAAACACAAAACGTCATATTAGATATTAGAAAGCCAAACTATAAACAGAAATCATAAACTATCAAAAAACAACAGTTGGAGCCTGAGGTAACAGAAAGCAATAATAAAGCTCCTTACAGTACAGATACAGTATTAAGTTGTTTTCATGTTTCTTTAATCTCTTATTTATTATGTATAAATAAATCACGTACAAGCAACATCATTAAACATGAAAATATGTACAATGTGAAATATTTCTATAGTGTAATATTGTACTGCATATATAAATGTCAAGAGTATCCAATTGCAGGGCAGTGATCTGCACAAATACTGCATATCTATATCAGATGCATTTGTATTTGGTTAGAAGAACGTGTTCTAGGCTCAGTTTCTGATTGGCTGAGAAACTGTTGGGTTTCTGGGTTACCTTTCCCTGCATTCCTAGGGGGAAGAGGTGGAGCATCCGAGACAGGGGAGGAGGGGCAATCAGTGGACACGCTATACATCTGATTGGTCAGTGCTGTGTACGAGAGGCGCTGCTTATCACGCTGACCAATGAAACTGGGCAGAGAGAGCTTGTCGTGAGGAGACAGACTCGATGAGTGACAGAAGCTCTGTGGTCGTGGAGAACGGTCCTTCTTAATAGGACTCGGCTGGGAATGAGAAAGAAACAGTCAACACTTATGTTTGTGAGTCGTGTTGTTGAGGTTTAAACTAAAGAAACGTGGATAACGCCTCACTTTGTCATCCAGGTCGTCGTCGCTTTCATCCAGTTCCTCTAGTCTGAGATTCCACTCATATTCCACATGAACTTTGGGATTAAACTTTCCTGCAGCAGCTTGTACCAGCTGAATCACACACACGCACACACAAGTCAGGTTTTCAAACACACCCACTTTTTTGCAAATCACTAATTTAACACACCTCAGGGCCTGTTTTTTCCAGCATATCTCATCTCATGATGTCAATTTTTAGATCTGGTGGAAAAAGGTTTTGAGGGTTCGTGAACAGTTTCACATTCAGTCACTCACCGCTTCCTCACATTGGCTGATTCTCATCCTTCTGGCCACATCCAGTGCTGTCTCTCCATTCTGATTGGCTGAAACATGAGTCCATTAGACATTCATCAGACTATTGTTATATCTGCGTGAAGTATAATGTTAAGTTTATGGGATGATGATCGTTTAACAATGATGCTGGCTTAGTCTTTACAACTGTAAACCTGACCTTAAACAATTCCAGAATGCATACAATTCAGATGAATTAAAATTACAATAATAGTTAACCTTTATTAGTTACTGTAACACATTTTAATAGTAAAAAACTCACACTGTAATAGAAAAACAAGGTAAGCTAATTTGATCATTACTGTAATTTTTAACAAATTTGTGAGCACTTATTTAACATTTGTAAAGAAAACTGAGAACTTCGAAAAACAACTGGAACAAACTATTCATGAAAAGTGTGTAAAAATGTATGTAAAAATTACATTGATGATTGATTTTTGAATTATTGAAAAGAAACACACCCTCAGGTGGTACTGTGGCCTCAACACGCCATGTTATTCAAACAGGAGAGATCTAAAGTGTGTGTGTTACTCACTGATATCAGTGGCTGGTTTGCCCCTCAGCAGCAGTTTAAGACATTCATGTTTATCATACATGCAGCAGTAGTGCAGTGCTGTGTTTCCTCTTTCTGTTTGCTTATCCAGATTCCCACTGGTGGTAACAACAACAGCAACAATAAATGTGTTTTAAAAGACTAATTTAAGTATATTACTGACATTATTGCCCTGTACTATCCAAACAACCTAAAAAGCTCTTTACTGAAGCATTTCATTAAAACTGTGACATTAACTGGATTTTTTACACTTAATGAGTCACTTCCAACTCCGGCAATCTGCATGAATTTAGGTTGGCAGTGAGCAAACAGTGCGGAGGGGAGAGACAGTGAGCACATGACCCAGTTCTCAACACCTAGTGGGAATCACAGCATGGGGAAGAAACAGAGGAAAGCGACACATCTAGAGCCATACATCTCCATTCTGTTTGAAGAACCAAACTGACCTAGATTCAGTCTTAAGTGGAACATTTTCACCGCAAGACTTACAATCCGGCTCTGTTGCTACCCAAAAGGTTTCATTTCACGAAAATCAAAAGTATAAAATTATGTTAATTAAATGGACAGGTGTGAGTTATAATTCTGGCTGGATGAACGACTTTCAAAAAGGTTTAAACATAAATGCACACATTTGTTGCTTGGCAACCAACAGTATTGGTCACTTCATTCTGGTAATTATTAAAAAACTTACAACCTGTTTACTGGTGTCTTCTGGGATCAATTTTAAAATAGCAGTAAGTTTATGCAACATGTAAATAAGCAAAATGCAATATGTTTAATGATACTGTTATGCTAAAGTTTATATTACTGTATTATTATTACCATTAACTGTTCTGCTTGGAGAGCAAATGCTGACCATAAACATCTACAGAGCAATTTGGAACCATAAAGCTTGATAAGGGTACAACATTTAAAAAGTGAATTCTAAATAGGATGTTTCCTAATCACCGTTTTCCCATCTGCTGTTATATTTCTTTAAAGCCAGTTACCAGTGCAAACCTGGAACAAACTCAGGGTGCAGTTTTAGCGTTCCGCTTCTCAGGGAAATCAAATTATGATTATTTACTAGGATGTCGGCCAAGTATAGTTCTGCCTCAGGAATGACCTTATACTCTAATGCTGTTATCCAAGCTTTAATCCACACAGCAAAGAAAACAAACTGAGCCAAAGATGAACCTAAATTACTCATTATCTGCATAATAATCGCTTTAAAATTCCCCAGCACCTGCCATCCTATAAAACAATCATATTTAAACTCATACTGGTTAACTCAGTAGCCCTGTATGATACTTCCTGCACTGTGACTGCTTGATAGCTAGATTCAAATTTAAGTACAAGAATTTAAGTACAAGAAACATGGTAATAAATAAATGTGAGAAAAACATCTGTGGTTCTGTTCACCTGTTCTGGACGAGAAAGTCGACTAGGTGCAGTGAGGTGTGGTCAGCTGTCCTCACAGCATAGTGCAGTGCCGTCTCCCCTGCTTCCTAAAGGACGACAGCCAAAAGCAAAAAACTCTGAGCAATTTTTAAGAAAGTATTCATTAAACAGACAGCATCTTCTGTCAGCTGGTACAGCGTGATGCTGGCGAACACAAGGTCATGGGATTGAGTGTCAGGAAACACATTAACTTGACACATTAACTTGACGTAATAAACGTTTAATTTACTGTGTCTGCCAATGACACTTTGACCTTTTACAATATGCAAATTGTATATCAAAATGTGTTATACAGGAGTTCATGTAAATATGAACTATTAGATCAATATAAGAATTAATTAGACTCGTCATCATATTATTATAATTATTATAAATAATAATAAAGAAAATGCATCTTACACACCAAATATTCTGTAACAGAAGCTAAATGCAGTGTTTCATATTTATTGTTATTGATTCACATTTTTTCTACCCATCGTAAGGAATCTATAAGACAGGAGAAACAAATTATTTATTACAACATCAGCTGCTTTAATGTATTAATGACTTACTGTAAAGCATTACTGACAGTGACTCAGCTGCTGTAGACTACAGTGCTTAAAAAAGTCAATCCAAAAGATGATAAATGTATTGTTGGCTAAAGAATCATATATAATAATAAAAACTAAATGGAGTTCCTTTTAGATGATGTGGATTCACCAGCACCCACTTAAAAGTGTCTATTCAGCTGACCAGCAGTGTTATCAAAGACACCTTCTGAGGGAATGAATGGTTTCTCAGCACAGAAACTGAAAGAAGATCAAGCCTGCAGATTCAAGTCATGTCTAAAGCGTCTGCCTTCTGATATGCACCAGAGTTCCAAACCTGTCCTCATCAAAGACCCTGATGTGGATGGGTCATTCATCATGTGACGTAATAGCATGTATGTGAGGACCCAGGTTCTGTCTCTTTAGACCTATGATTGATCTTCTCCCAGAATCCTCTGTGTTCTTAGATAGACAGATAGATAGCTCTTAGACAGTGGTACTTTTACAGGATATTTTGACAGGAAATTAAAATGTGGGCCACTATTTGAAAAATATAATTGTGCTATTTGAAAAACATTAACTAATGTTAAGCAAATATTCTTATCAGTAAAATTTCTTTATACTATTTACTAGTTATGCTTTATTCATTTGGGCAGTAGTCCCTCCAATCAATCCCATGACCTTTGGTATTATGTGTGCTGTTCTACCAGAATGTTCCACCAGCTGAGTAACACAATAATTATGAACTATGAACTTAATTATGAACTTATGAACGTTGAAAAAACGTTGTCTCCTGTAGCATTTGTAATTAAACCACAGAGCACAATGTGTATATCAGGTGGAAAACTCCCACTCACCTGTCCTGCCTCAGGGAGTGGTTCCATAAGCTCCACCCCCTCCGCATACACCTGCATGAGTGCTAGCAGGTCATGTGACCTGACCGCTTCATACAACTCGCTCATCTTGGCAGCTGCTGAGGTGCAAGTTTTTCTTGCAAACTTGTGATCCACATACTTAGCATTGATGAACTCCTTGCGGACAGTCCTATGATAAACATAAGACAGAATGACAGAATGCCAACAGTTAGAGGAAAAGCCTAACATCTAAAAGTGATGGAAGAAAGGTGGATATTTCCTGT
>JBAJNP010003285.1:2012-12645 GCA_036877545.1 Yasuhikotakia modesta
TTGGCTTGCTTAACGGGAGTCTGCTGACACTAGCATAGCCTCCGCATAGCCTCACTATCTGTACTTTATTAACATTTATGTTTATTTTACCTGTTACCTTTCAGCATTTCTGCCTGTGAATGACTGCATGTTTATTAATGTGCTCGGTCTTTCTCTTATTTAAATCTGTGTATTTTAAAGTGGTTTCATTTCAAGTTTACTTTAAACACCTTTTGCTTTTTTGGCTTTGTTTGTACAGCTGCTTTGTGACAATGTACCATTGTGAAAAGCGCTCTATAAATAAATTGAACTTGAACTTGAACTTGAACTATTGTATTTTAGAAGCTCAGTCTACACACAAGTGGCTTACTAAACTCTATGTGACATATTTAACTAAGAAAATATTTAGCAATTAAAACAATTACACATGCCAGTTCTAATGTTCTGCTCTTACAGGTGTCAAGATCTTATTACAGACAGATTTCATATACCTGTAAAAATCATAAAAACGACAACAGTAATGTAGCAGATTGTCTGTGTTCAGGTAAATCATCTGTGCTGTAGAGACTGTGTTTGCCTGAATTTCATCCACAGGCCCACACAGAATGCATCACAGAACTGGATCACACATCATCTAGTGCTAAACACACTTTAACCTTATATGTTTGTTTATTACATTTTTGGCATATGTGATTATGTCTTTAGCTCCATTGTTTTGTTTTAATCCATTTTGTAGGTGGTTTTAATTCAAAATTCAGTGCAGCAATATGAACAAAAATCTGCTGACTAATTGTAAACATTGCTGATTTCTGATAGTAATTTAGAAGCCTATTTAAATAACCAGTGCAAAATTGCAGTGCTTGTTTTTAACATCATTAAATACAATTGTTGCAGAGTTTTATCTTCACAAATGAAGAGCTTTGAGCAGTTAGACTGATGCACACAGAAGACAAATCATTGCAAACACAATAGAACCATGAGTGAGAGGCGGAGCTCAGTTATTCAATAAACCCTTTAACCTCAGCTGTCAGACATTTGAGAGCAGTTTAAAGTCTGAACGCTGTTACCTGAGACAAACTCACGGCTGTTGTATGATTGGAAAATAAATTCATTTCGACTTCATTCACTGTGGCGGTGCAGAATGTTGTGAGGGTTTGACATGTGGGATTTATTAATAATGGTCACACTTGTGTGTAAATGTTTTAGGTCATTAAATGTGCATTTGCCCCAAACACTGTTTATGGTAACATAAATAAACATCATTGCAGAATATGAAATAATATAATGCTTTGCCCACTCTTTGACATTTAGTGCTGTGTTATATTAGGTTAGGATCTGTTGATTTATGGTGCATCAATCAGAGCTAATGACAGCGTCCCTCTGTTTTCTGGAGAGATAACTTCTACACAAGAGAAGAGCTGTTAACTGCCCCCATGATTAATGCCCTCAGCCACTTGTGTCATTAGTCACTGAGGTTTGCTGAATGGCACCTGCCTTTACTAAAACGTTGTAACTCTGCGACTGATAAAATCATCAATGCTTGACTTTCATAGAATATTTCTGAACCCATCTGTGTTGTTTTTATTGTGTTTCCTTAAGTTTTAGAAACTGGTTTAGTAGTTTGCTGATGTGTTTTGTATGGTTAGAGTCAGTAAGATATTGAATATTGTCTTGAGGGATGTACCAGTCGGTTTATGAATGTTATGGACTCATAAACAGATTATCTGACCTCACTGGGAGAGCAGGACATTTCTGCTCTCTTATCCAACAGTAAATGGGCTCTAATCTCTCGTGTCTATTATTAGCAGATGCTTTTTGTTTAAAGCAACTTAAAGTGCCCCACCACTCTCTTCCTGAGTTAGAGCACCACTCACGTCTGTCTCTCTGTCTGTCTACAATGTTTTGTGTGTTATAACACACAACCAAGCTTTGGTTGTGTGTTATAAGCTTTGGCTGTGTGTGTTATAAGCTCTAGAATATACATACATGTTAATTTGCATGCGCTGTTGATCTTTGATTCAGAAATATGACTTTAATCCAGAATAATCTTTTCTGATCCACAGTCAGACATGATTACAGAGATGACAGAGAGGCAGACTCTCCTACATCCAAACACTTCCTCAAACTCTCCTAATTTGAAAGTTGCTAGGGCCTACAGGGTGGTTACTATGTGACTTCTTACTGGCCATCTCAAAGGGTTTTTACAGTGCTCTTGTAGGATGGGACTTAAAAAAGTCGTCTCTATTTGATGGGAGGGGCTAAAAAGGGCCTTGGTGATGTCAGCCTTTACATTGCTTCAGAGCAGTTTCAATTCTGAATAATACTGAAAAAAAGAGATTTTGAACACATAATACATGATATTATTGCAAATAGTAAGTGCAAGATATATATTAACAAAAGAATTAATGAATTTTTATGTATTGTTGGCTTATGAATAAAAAGTTGACTGAAACAATAAAAACAAAAACTTATTCGGACCATTTAAATAAATTGACATGCATTAGAAATACCTGCCATTGTGTGTTAAAGCCTCTTTCAGTGGTCTATGAGGGGGCAATGTATTCAGCCTGCCAAATGAAACAGGATTAACTTTTGAAAATTTGCAACATGTAGTCAGGTAACATAGAAAAAAATAACATCTTATGGGATGAGAATATAAGGGATTTGCAATGATATCATAAAATCACCCAATACAAAAAACAAAACTCCAATGATGTATAGCTGGAGAAAAAATATAGGGAAAAAAAAATATAAATATAAAAATATAGCATCTTAACAGACTAATTATTGTTTAAAAAATGTACACCAGTAATAAACACAACAAATATATTAGAACTATAAGTCAAGTTGTTTCATTTCATGTTGACTTATGTCACATGATTGAAGCGTTGGTGTTTTTCAGAAGTTTCATCAGTATATGGCTGGTCTTCTGGTCCCTCCCTATGGGGTTATGGAAAGTGGCCCAAATGTTGACAGTGAGTACAAACTTCCTCAACAACTCAGTGCAACAAGTTCTGTCCTCATTCACTCACTTTCTTCAATGTTGCATGAAAGGACATGTTTTGAATAATGTTGGTGCTGCTCTTTTCCAGACAAAATAAACATATAGTGCGCAGAGACTGTCAAGTAAAACAGGTAGTATTCAAGTAGTCATAATATTATATTATATTATTACTTTGTGCACAAATGTTGCAAAGAACCAAAGAGGGCTTGACTTTTCTTCTGTGAATAGACCCTTGATACACAGGTCTGAGGAGCCAATGTGAACGTTCTTTTCAATATATGCATTAATATGCAAATATATTACATGCAGATGATATGTATTTTGTTAATAAACACTTTTTATTTAAAGCCTGTGTTGTTTAAATATAATATAATATATTGTTGGACTCTTTTTTCATACATAATTTTATTTAATTATTACAGGTAAATAATGCTTGTAAATCTATATGAATGGTTGTACAGCGAAAGATATAAACTAACATCTTAAAAACACATCATATCAGGTTGAACATCAAGACTTTTGAGCTGTGGTATTAATTTTAAATAAGACTCAAAGGAGTGGTGATAATCTCAAAGGAGAAAAGCTTTTCATGTGTGGCTGGTGACCCCGTCTCTCCCTCAGGAGCCATTATTGAAGATTACACACATTCTGCATCTACAGCATGTCTACACTGCATTAACAGTTTTTGCCCATTGCTTACACACTAAAACAAAAAAAACACACACAAATGGGTTTCATGTGTGTATGTCAGTGCTACAACTGCCAGATGAGTTTTGCTGCTTCAACAGAGTGTTTTCTCAATGCTAACAGGTGATTCTGAACAAACCGTCTAATGTAAGAAAACGTGTGTAGTGTTTCGCGATAAGTGTGTTACAGAATTGTAAACAAAGTGCAAATTTGACAATGTGTTTTAATTGTGGTTACACTGTGTTAAAGATATTGCTACAGGAAGTTTAGGTATTGGGGCTTTGGTCTAAGCATTTGGTTTTAGTGTATAAGCAACAGGCAAAAACTGTAATCTTCTTCTGCTGAACCTTTCAAGCCTGAAGATAATAATACCGAGCGTTTTTTCCTGTCAGGATGTTCCTTTAAACCTCATGTTAAAAATATTCTAATAGTTTTGAGTATAATATTATTTTTTATAACACAGGAATGCCTGACAAAGAGAATCTGAGCAACAGTTCTCCTGGACCATCCACACACCTGAGGAAGGTTTGTTTTACATTAAAAAGCAGATCTGTGTATATCAACACATTTTGAATAATGTGCTTTGCATGATTTTTCAAACTATCCAATATTTTTTCGTCTCAAATACATTTATTTACAGGGCAAATGGCAAGTGGAAATTTTTGCTAAATCTGAGTCTTGAGTCAACTGTTCTTGAATACTGCATTACTAATATTAAACACACCAGTAAAGCTAATTAGGCTAGCTAAAGCTAACTGTAAACCCAGTTATTATTAACAGCTGTTACTCACGCCTCAGTTGTGTGGCATGAATTTCATTTAGTGTCAAAAAAACAAAGTTTGATTCTCCTGTTTGCGTCAGTTCAGATTCAACATCTTTCCTTCCCGCCATCTCAGACCCAAGAATACAGCATTTGAAACGTAAACATAAAGTAGTGCGCTCTAGTTTCTTGTTCCCATTTTTCACTTCCTGTTCCTTTGACCTCTCGGGTCATTTCCTGTCTGCTGCTTAACCAGCTTGTCAGAACTTGTGTATTAATTGTGTATTTGTCAGATTTACCGCCAGAAGTCCTTTGGCTGTTGGTTTTGTTTGTCAGGTTGCCTCCAACTATGCTGGCAACAAAAGTTGTGCTTTGCATACTGCTGTTGTTTTCTTCATTTGTCTAGTGTGTTTGTGGCTTCTTATAACAGCAGGCAGAATCTTCATATAACAGCAGGCAGAATCGGTCTTGCAGAATGTTGCATTGTTATGTAATCCAGGAACAAACTTTATGCTGTAATAGTTCTGACACTTGGACACTATGTCTCAAGGGTTTTCTTTCAGAAAATATCACAATTGTATCTATAAGTCTCACACAGTCTAGCAACTGCTCACATTTTAGTGTGGGTATGTCAATTTCATGGTTTGTACTGAAAGTGGGTGGGAGGTTTGTGGTTTTAAAGTTAATTTATAATGAACTGACATAAACAAACAATTAAAGATTTAATCCGATCTTATTTGTTCATGTTAGCTAGCATATTAACTATGTTAATGAGGAGAACAATATTGCAAATACAATGTCATTTCTATTCTGTTCAACACAGTCTGATCTTTGAATCAGGAGCATTCTTGTCCCATCATTGTTATCATCATGTGATTATAAATAGGAAAAACAGTCATGAGGGTTTGGAAGTGAGATATCATGACTTAGCATGTGAGATGTTGTGGAGATATTTCTATAACTCATTCTGGGTGATTACTCCACATGTACTCATTTATTATTTAAGAATTTAAGTGTTTACAGTGTCAGCCAAAAACAACGTACAGTAACACAGCCTGCCAATATTCCACTGTGAATTAATACTGTTAAAACATTAACAAACATTCACTACCATTCCACTAAACTTCACCTCAGATTCATACACAGCTATTAGAGTAATTCCGTTATTGATGGCTGTTTTTTGTGTGTGTTCTTTCACTCCGTGTCTCTCAGATGCCTTTAAAAAAAATCTTGCGGGCTGGCAAAGTGTTACGAAACACCATCCTCTCTCAAGCACCTCACATAATCAGAGACAGGAAGTATCACCTGAAAACATACAGGTAAGTGTCTGAAAAATCATAATATTATTTGTCACCTGTGCTGTACTGTGATGTTTTCATCTGCATTGGTGTGTTGCAGGCAGTGCTGCATAGGCACAGAGCTTGTTGATTGGCTAATGCAGCACACTTCCTGTGTGCACTCTCGTGTTCAGGCTGTGGGCATGTGGCAGGTGCTGCTGGAGGAGGGGGTTTTAAACCAGGGTGAGTGTCATACATGTGCAGCCTTTATATGCAGGTCAGTCTTTGCCTGAGGCAGGAAATGTGAGCACTGCATCTGGACTCATAATAAGATACATCATGAAGATAAGAACTTTTTCTGATAGTAATCATTTCACACATGCTGGACACTGTTGCTAATAGATGAATCATCTTCTCTTGTGTGTATTGTTGTAGTATGTCTGTTTTATTATCTGTTTGTTTCCTCTGAACTGACTTGTGTCTTGTGGTGCTTTAGTGGACCAGGAGCTGAGTTTCCAAGATAAGTATGTGTTCTATCGCTTCCTGGAGGACGAAATGGAGGACACTCCCCTCACTAATGAGGAAGAAAAGAAAGAGAGTGATGAAGAGCTACAGGACACCCTCCTTCTTCTCTCTCAAATGGGACCTGATGCCCATCTGCGAATGATCATGCAGAAACCGTACGTTTCCACATCTGAGCCATTATGCTTCCCATTATGGCCTGAGACTCAGAACATGAACGGCCTAAACGGGCCAAATCTGCCTCTGTTTGGCTGCAATCCTCTGAGCTTTTCCACAGTCCTCTCTGAGGTGTAATTAGCCTCTCATGCCCTGAAGGAAAGACCTTTTAAAGTTCTGCCAGTTATATAGTCACATCAGCACCCGGGCCAAACCGTGGCCTGCGTTTTAAAGGTCAGAATAAGTTCCAATGTCATAATCTACTGAATGACATCATTGTCTTCACTCAGGCCTGGACAGAGGACAGCAGATGACCTGGAGGTCATATATGAGGAGCTGCTGCATATCAAAGCCTTATCACATCTCTCCACCACTGTAAGTCCACAAACAACTACAATCCTGTCATTACTAACTCCTTAATTCCTCCAGTTGTTCTTTTCCTGTGGAACATAAGAATCTGTTTTAACAACATGTACCTTGGAGTTCTTCCTGTGTGTAGTGTAATATAATATAATATCATATCATATCTCATCACAAATAGTTATATTGTGTATAATATAACATTATGTTTGTTATTAACAGAGATTTGTTGCTCTCTCTGTTCTCTTCAGGTGAAGAGAGAATTAGCTGGTGTTCTAATATTTGAGTCCCATGCAAAAGCAGGCACAGTGTGTAAGTGTGTCACAAACTCAAGTCAAACCATACAGGACATGTTAAACCTCTGATTATGTTTAATCTTGTGCACTGTGCTCTCTGTGCATTATAATCTCTTGCTTTGTGTTCATTATTTTCTTTTGTTTCTAGTGTTCAATCAAGGGGAGGAGGGGACATCGTGGTACATCATTCTGAGGGGTTCAGTTAATGTGGTGATCTATGGGAAGGTCAGACTAGTCATTTCATATTCAACAGAACAGTTAAGCCTTTAATATGTGGTAAAGCAGGGCAGCTAGGCATCAAATTCACACACAGAACCAACTTCTGTCTGTACAACAAAAAAACTGTGCCAAGAAAATGTGTGTTTGTCTGTGTGCATATTTAACTACAGCTCTAGAGATGTTTAAACCCTGCCTATTCTCTCTGCTTTAGCTATCTCGTAATGTGCAGTGGCTTATAGCATTTGACCTGAACTGTTCTTGATAAAAAAGGTCAATAATCTGGTATAAGAAATGTACTGAGGTTATCAGGTCAACCGGTCATGAGGGCTGCAGAGGACCTTTCTGTGACATCATTTTATGTTTTCTGAGTTTCTTTTTCGTAAGACAACAAAATGGCTTAATGCATGTTGATCACATCACACTGACATGACTGAAATGTTTTTCAGATAGTAATAATGCTTCAAAATGAAACTACTAAATGAACTACTCAAACAATTTTTCTTTATAAACTGCATTTTAATAAAAGAAAACAGTATAAAATAGTTTTTGTGTCTTGCAGGGTGTAGTTTGCACACTTCATGAGGGAGATGATTTTGGAAAACTAGCTCTGGTGAATGATGCACCTCGCGCAGCATCTATTGTCCTCAGAGATAACAACTGCCACTTCCTGAGAGTGGACAAGGAAGACTTCAACAGGATTCTGAGGGTCAGGGGTCACTCTTCACAATGTGTGCTTAAAGAAACTGTATCATAGTATAGTGATGTATTAGGTGGTGATATTATGCAATTTTAATGCATATTACATACATACTACATACAGACTAAATGATCACCAGTTATATATAAACCTCTGTATCTTTTTCCTCTGTGTGTGTGTGTGTATTGTCTGTAAAAACTCTGTGCTGTGATCTGCAGTGAAGTGAGCTCAGCAGAGGCTGGTTCTGATAGTGAGGCTGTCAGTAACAGAACCAGTTACATTACAGTCAGAGTTCACATTCTTTAAAACTGTGGGTTCTGTTTTTAGCCATTAAATGTGAAAAGTTGAAATACTTGTATATTAAGGGTGTGAATGAATTCCAAATTTATTTGTGGAAAAATTAAAAATCACACCCAATATATCAGCTATAGAAACAGAAGCCATGTGCATTTATTGCATATAAATGTTTGTTGTTTTTTTTAGCTAGGAAACATTTTTATTTAATTTGTGTGATTTTATTACACCTAACAAACAACTAACAAACAATCTTCCTGGGAGACTTAATACAGTGATCAGAGTAAATCCACCTACTCCAATAAAGAGTTCATTTATGCCAACAAAATCTGCTAAATTTAGTGCTTAATATTAATATTAATTTATTTATATTAATATAAGTAGTGATTAATATAAAATTGTGGATACTTTTATGTATTATTTATTATATTTATTATTTAAGATTAAATATATCAATCACAGCAGGCTGACAGAATGACGGGAAGATTCTGTAGTTGATAACCTAAGTTAATATGAATCTCCATCTACTGGTGATTATGTTGAATGACAATAAATTAATTTAATGGCAAAAGCAGTGAATGACTTCAACAGTGCATGTGTTGTTTAGCTCGATGTAACGATGAGTTTAGCTCAGTGTAACAGTGAGTTTAGTGCAGGGTAACAGTGA
This sequence comes from Yasuhikotakia modesta, assembly GCA_036877545.1. Taxonomy (NCBI): domain Eukaryota; kingdom Metazoa; phylum Chordata; class Actinopteri; order Cypriniformes; family Botiidae; genus Yasuhikotakia; species Yasuhikotakia modesta. Next base: position 10,931 of record JBAJNP010003285.1, read on the forward strand.
GTTTAGTGCAGGGTAACAGTGAGTTTAGTGCAGGGTAACAGTGAGTTTAGCTCAGTGTAACGATGAGTTTAGCTCAGTGTAACGATGAGTTTAGTGCAAGGTAACAGTGAGTTTAGTGCAGGGTAACAGGGAGTTTAGTTCAGTGTAACGATGAGTTTAGTGCAGGGTAACAGTGAGTTTAGTGCAGGGTAACAGGGAGTTTAGTTCAGTGTGATTGTAAGTTTAGTGCAGTGTAATGATGAGTTTAACGCAGTGTATCGATGGGTTTAGTGCAGTCTAACGATACGTTTAGCCCAGTGAAACGATGAGTTTCGCTCAGTGTAACAATGAGTTTAGTGCAGGGTAACAATGAGTTTAGCTTAGTGTAATGATGAGTTTAGCTCAGTGTAACGATGAGTTTAGCGCAGTGTAACGATGAGTTTAGTGCAAGGAGTTTAGCTCAGTGTAATATTTTAATGTGGTGTGTTGAAGTGTGAAATGACTGGTATGACTGCTGCATACACACAGGACACACATCCAGACAGAAGAAATGCTGAGCTCAGCTGATGTTGGATTAGTGCTGTTGTGATAGTGTTTGGGACATGAGGTAGTTTAGCTCAGTGTAACGATGAGTTTGATGCAGGGTAACAGTGAGTTTAGCTCAGTGTAACGATGAGTTTAGTGCAGGGTAACAGAAATGCTGAGCTCAATGCTAGCGCAGTGTAACAATGAGTTTAGCGAAGTGTGATTGTATGTTCAACGTAGCGTAACGATGAGTTTAGTGCAGTGTAACGATGAGTTTAGTGCAGTGTAAAAGTGAGTTTTGCTCTGCTGAGATCAAGTACAGTATTTCATGTCCCAAACACTATCACGACAGCACTAATCCAACATCAGCTGAGCTCAGCATTTCTTCTGTCTGGATGTGTGTCCTGTGTGTATGCAGCAGTCATACCAGTCATTTCACACTTTAACACATCACATTAAAATATTACAAAATTACTAATCATACTAATACTAATCATTTCATGTAAAATGTGTGTTTAGGATGTGGAGGCAAACACTGTCCGTTTGAAGGAACATGAGGAGGTTGTGTTAGTTTTGGAGAAAAGTAACAGCAGGAGTTCCAGTTCTTCTCTTCTGAAGTAAACTTCAGTTATTTAATTCATCTTCATAACAATAACGTCAGTGTATTAATAAATACAAACCACATGTCAAACTAGCATCCTGCTAACACCTTATTGGCTAATAAAAGTCTACATTGTAGACTTGATATGTTTTGAGGTCTGGTTGGACTGTGTTCTTCAGGTATACTGTGATGTCAGGGACCCCAGAGAAGATCCTGGAACACCTGCTGGAGACCATGAAATTCGACTCTCAATGCACAGAGTCAGGTAAACACACAGAACTCACATTGTTCTAAAGAGAGTTGCTAATAAAGTTACTATTATTAATTCTTTTACACATAAACAGAAATATTAACGTAATGTAGATGCATGTGACCCTAGTAAGAGTAGATGATTATAGTGAATGGGTAGACATATATGTGGACAAATAGGATTTTCTATATGCTATAGATGATTAGCGTGGGCACTTTTCCATACATATTTATTTTAACAGCTTTTAACGGTTGCAAATGTACATGCTTTAAATGTACAAATCAAACATAAGCAGAAACAATAATGAGACACAATGATGTAAATTGTGTCTCTCTCTCTCTCTCTCTCTCTCTCTCTCTC
>JBAJNP010003285.1:12695-40716 GCA_036877545.1 Yasuhikotakia modesta
CTCTCTCTCTCTCTCTCTCTCTCTCTCTCTCTCTCTCTCTCTCTCTCTCTCTCTCTCTCTCTCTCTCTCTCTCTCTCTCTCTCTCTCTCTCTCTCTCTCTCTAGATCCTGCTTTGGATGACTTTTTGCTTATGCACTGTGTTTTTGTCCCAAACAGTCAGCTGTGTTCACTCCTCATGGCCCAATATCCTTGACAACACATTCACACACAGCTTTTCATCTCTGTACATTTAATTGTACTTTCTAAGGTTTCTAAAAGTAACCAATTGTGAACGAATCAATGAGTGTTATTGTGTCGATTTATACTGACACAAACGGTTTTGAGGCATATCAAATGTAACTGTCTCCTTCTTCAACTTTCTTCATTCAGAAATCTAATCAGCTGTAACTGTAATGTATTCATCAGCGCCACCTGCTGTCAGAGAGTAAATGTGCATTTTCATTCAGCTTCACACAGCTGGTGTGAACAAACTCATAATAGTATAATAATTCTATATTTAATATTATATGATTGTATAACAGTATATTATTAACAGAGAGCTCCTGGGGCTCAGTTTCAATATGTAAAGTCCTTAGCAGCGGTGCACTTATCACGCGCAGCCCTCTCAGGGCAGTGACCAGGAGAGGGCAGATTATACCATCAATAACAAACGCAGAGTGATTTGTCTGGTCTTACGGTGGGCTGCCATCAACACAGACCACCTGCAAGAGGAAGACACCTGTTTTAACTTCCTTCAGGTCAGCATCTCACAGGACTCACATCCGAGCTGAATCAGAGTTCTGGTGATGTGTGGATACAAGTGTCCAGTCTGCTGTTTGTTGCAGGAGTTTTATGAGGCTGTGTATGAAGATTCCACACTCATTCCAGCTCTGAGAGACCACCTGCCTGAACTAGAGAAGATCATCAAACAAATGTGAGACAAATGTGCCCGCCCTCCAAATGTTGTCAAATAGACTTCAGTCTTTTACTTGCTGTATTTTTTATCTTATTTCAATTCATTTGTATTGCAGTTCAGATGATGACAGGCCTACTCAGAAAAAGGTGAAACATCAAACACATTTTATAAAGTTTTATGGTTATTTTAGTTGGGTCAGTGTCCTGTATCAATTCTCATTCATTTCAGCACAAAGTTCTGCTGCGACAATTCAGCACAGGAAATGACAGACTGCAGAAGCGACAGCCAATCAGAAGCACAGATGAGAGTGAGTCATCAAAGTGCACCAATATATGCTGCCCAATTTAATTTGGATCATTGTTAGTTGGTTTCGAAATCTGACAAATAGTGGAGCAGAACATTATAACCAGAGATGGATTATGGCTCAAGAACTTCAAATAAATAGCCACATAGAAAAGTCTAGGAGTGAAGAATGACTAGGAGACAAAGTAACAAACAGGAGGAGTTTAAATGTTTAAAATTCAACAACAAAAGTGAAGTGGGCCTTCATTAAAAATCTTATTATATATTAGTTTTAACATTAATAATAATATAAATACTGTAATACTGTAGTCATAGCAAAATGTTCTTCAGAAATGTGTTTTTGTTGCTGCAGTTCTCTTTAAAGTGTACTGCAGTGATCACACCTACACTACAATACGAGTCCCTGTGGCTGCATCGGTCAGAGACGTCATCGCTGCAGTTACTGATAAGCTGGGGTCAGGCGAGGAACTCCTGCTTATCCACCTCAGCTCAGCTGGAGGTAAAACACACAGATGCAGTGATTGGATGGTCTTTTCATAGTTCTCTGCCTTTCACAGAAATAATGTATTTATACAATTCTGTTTCGACCTCTTAATGATTGTTATCAGGGTGTGAAGTGACCAGCATAACTCAGTTTGTTTGTCTTTAATGCACAGAGTGTGTGTGTGTAATACTGTGTATTTCTTCCACTTCTTGCTAACAGTGCTTCACACTCGAAACATGATGTTTGTATGTTTGTTATGTTCTGCTGATAAGTTGTTGTGTTAAGAACACATTTTAAAGCTGTTGGTTTTGTTTCAGGAACACAACATTGACCAATCACCAATCAGCACTGAAACTGTTATTATGAAACATTTTCAGACATAATATTTAGATATAGAAACAGTACTGTACACTGAATAATGATTGTTTGTGTTTCTCAGATAAAGAGATTCTAAAGATGTCCGATGTGTCTATCTTCTCATCCCTGAGTATTAATGGCCGTCTGTACGTCTGCCTGAGAGACCAGATTGACTCTCTAGTTAGTGACAGACTACACACACATCAGCTGTAAACACACATCAGCTGTAAACACACTGTAACACACATCAGATGGAAACACACATCAGCTGTATACACACTGTAACACACGCATCAGCTGTAAACACACTGTAACACATACACGTCAGCTGTAAACACACTGTAACACACACACACACACACATCAGCTGTAATACACACTGTAACACACACACATCAGCTGTAACACACACTGTAAAACACATGCACATAAGCTGTAACACACTGTAACACACACATCAGCTGTAACACACACTGGCTCATGAGGTGTTTGTGTTTAGACTCCAGTGTCTGAGCAGGATGGTCCGTCTGCAGGATCCATGTCCACGTTTGAGTTGATGAGTTCTAAAGATCTGGCTCATCAGATGACCCTGTACGACTGGGAACTCTTTGATTGTGTACATGAGGTACATGCACACAGTTACGCCTCTGTTTGGTTCATCTTATTCATTTATTACCTTTTCCTCTCCAAAAATGAAGATTCTTTAGTGCTTTTAGCCGGACCAAGAATGATCAAATAATGATGGTTACAGTAAATATGTTGTTATATAAGCTTTTATTTACATTATTAACATATGAAGTTTGCAACCCTGTTACCAAAACTTGAATACAATTTAAAGAGTCTATGTCTTTGCAAACTTGTATGTCTCTCCTCTGTGGAACACAAAAGAGGATATTTTGGAAAATGTCTGAGTGGTTTTGTGTCCATGCATTGGAAGTGAATGGGTTCCAATGTTGTCTACTTACCATTGTACTTCAAAATGTATTTTTTGTGTTCCTCAGAAGCCATTAAAAGTCATATAGGTTTGGAATGATGTGAGAGTAAATAATTATATTTGGTGAACTTTAAAACCCTGATTTACAATGATAATAATAAAGTGGAAAATGGATTCTTCTCATTCTTCTCATTTCTTTTTCAGCATGAGCTGATCTATCACACATTTGGGCGACATTATTTCAAGAAAACCACGGCTAACCTGGACCTGTTCCTGAGGAGATTCAATGAAGTTCAGCTATGGGTGGTCACCGAGGTCTGTCTGTGTCTCACCCTCAGCAAACGAGTTCAGCTCCTTAAGAAGTTTATTAAGATAGCAGCACAGTGAGTCTTCACACCTTCACTCATGACACACTGCATGTATGTGTCTGAAATATTGCTGTTGTATTGTTTACCTTTGTCAATGTTAATGTTGTAGATGTGTGCTGCAACACAGATTGTGTGGTATTAATTTAAAGTTATAGTTCAGCAGATATAGGAACACTCATGTTTCATGTCATTCCATGATTGCTATTCTCCTGTGTAACACAAAAAAAAGTTTAGCAGAATGTTCATGCTGCTTTTTTCCATACAGTGAAAGTGTGTAGTATATTATACTCTCCAATGTGGAGAGCAGACTGGTTATCTGAGCAGTGTGTGTCTTCTTTTTTTAAAGCTGTAAAGAGCTTAAGAATCTAAACTCATTCTTTGCTATTATCATGGGCCTGGGAAACCCAGCCGTCTGTCGGCTTAACCAGACATGGGAGGTAAGAACTCATTGGATGTGCTGAATGTTAGACTGACACACTAATGGACAGCAATTGAACACAAACCATAAGAGGCCAATACTTTCTCAGAAAAAGCATGTTGATCTTAATTTCAGTGTGTCTCAAGAGTTTAATCTTTCACAGAAACTGCCCAGCAAGTTCAAAAAGTTTTATGGAGAGTTTGAAAATTTGATGGTGAGTTAAATATTTCTTTAATTCCTTAATATGCAGAGACAATTATACACAATGCCGACCAATAGCATGAATTTGGGGTGGGGTTATCTCTTTCTTACTAACAGATTGTTTGAGAAACCTGTTAAAAACAGTCAATGTTTTTCATTTGCATGTGGGTTTTACCCTTCATAACAGATAGTTCATAACAAAACGTTATATTAGAATAAGTGTGTCTACTTCAACAGCACATGAGAGATACTGTGTGTCTCATTGTAGGATCCTTCCAGAAATCACAGAGCTTATCGGCTTACAGTGGCCAAGTTAGAACCTCCCATCATCCCCTTCATGCCTTTACTTATTAAAGGTGATCTTAACAACACACATGCACGCACACCAAACACACACACACACACACACACACTAGACATGCCCACATATTCTTAACCACATGCATTAAAAAAATCAACAGAACAAACAAACAGAACACAGGAAATATCTTGTAACGAATAACTTGTAACAGAATTTAAATACAGAAGCAATGAAGCTAAATACAAACTAACAGTCCATGGTAACTAAACTCTTCAAAAAAGAAACAAATATGAGAAGAAGCACAACATGTATGCAGGCTGGGTTAGAGTATGTGGTTAGTACTTTAATGTGCATATTTATACTTGCAGATATGACATTTACTCATGAAGGCAACAAAACATTCACTGACAGATTGGTCAACTTTGAGAAAATGGTGAGTACCCTGTAAATCTGTATCAACCATCTCTGATTTACATTAGCATGGTAAACATGTTTTTTCTTTCTTTATCAGAGAATGATCGCTAACACTGTCAGAATCATGCAATACTGCAGAAACCAGCCTTTCAGTAAGTCAGTGATTTTACATGTTTGAAGGTGGAGTAAACAGTGTTTGTCTCAGTCAATTTCACAATGCTGGGGTGCGGTGGGAGGTTGTTAAGGTGTTCTGAGTAGTTTTAGCATGTTTAGCATGTTGATATGCAATTATACTGGTTGCTAGGGTGTTACTAGGGTTGCTTACATGCTAACTTGAAACAAAAGTCTAATCTGTCTCCGCTCTGCTTGAGGGCAGGACAAACTAGGCGCCATTATGCAAATGTGTAACGGGGTGATGTAGGCAAGTTAGTGTAATTTTTCTACACACACAACCAGCTGTATTACAAACTTAATGAGGTATAATATAAAATAGGTGTTTTTAATACTTGGTTTTATAGCACAGAACACAACAGTGACGCTTTAGCAAGCAGCGCTAAATGTATATAGTTCATAATGTAGAAGTATGATGTTTGTATCATGTTTTAAAATACGTTTGTAGTAAACATCTCTCTCTTTTATCATAATAGATCAAGAAGCACCTCAGGTTACTGGTAAAAACCATCAGGATGTGCGGAGCTACGTGCGCCACATAAGTGTGATTGACAATCAGCGCAGCCTGTCACAGCTTTCCCACCGACTGGAGCCCCGCCGAACCTGAGCTGAATTCTCCTTACTGTAAAACTACAGCCTCAGTGTTGCTTAACTGCTCTGCCAATGAATCGCCTCTATTAGAAGATTATAGACCCTCCCTTGCCTGCAGCACATGAGCTGTAAAATCTAACATGCCTCCTCACAAGGGCTTTCCTTGTTTTTCTTTCAGCTGTTGTTTAAAAGTGTTTAAATCAGTGTTCAGATGTTTTTGACCTCGCCTTACTGATACAGCTCAGATGTTGCCCCTGATTTCCTCGTTGTACTTCAGAATCATTTCCAGCTTTAGGTTTCATTGCTTAGAATCATGATATGATTTAAAGTTTCTTTTGACAGTCTTGCTGAGATTTAAGTTTATTCATTTCTCTTTTTCTAATATTATTTAAATTAATTATTAAATTAATTAAATTAAGTTTCTGAGCATGTTATTTTTTTGTTCATTTTTCATTTTTAAATTAAGATTTTTATATTACTTTGTAATTTGGTAAAAATGTAAAGATATATATAATATATAATATATATATATATTATAATAAGCATGAAGTAAATTAACAAGATATTGAAACATATGAGCACATTTCAGAAGCCACTTGGTGGCTTGTCTGCAAAGTTTATACCTCTGTGTGTTGTGTAAATAAACCTGTTATAAGAAACACGTAAAGTCATCTGTTTCAGTATAATAACAGCGTTATTGTGTGTGTGTGTGTGATGGTAAATAATTGTTAGCGTTTACATTTAATCCGTTTTGACCTATTTAACAGATTTTTCGCGTTATGCTTTATACATAATCACAAATCCATTTTATGGAGTTTTGTTAGTAATAACATCAGATATCTCTCACTTGAACCCTCAGTCAGAGCGAAGTGCCTCATTGAGAAGGTTATTGGGCTTTATCGTGTGCACTTACAGTAGTCACTTTATAATGTTAAATGCTTCTAAATGCATATCTAGAAATGGGATAAATAAAAATGACCTCTAACACAAGAGAGTAGCCTGGTCACCAGTGTCACCAGTTCTCTTTTAATTGACCTGCTTCTATGATGTCATTGTAATGAGACTGTAAATAGCTTTCATCAAAGGCTGGAGTTTGTGAGCGCTGTTCCCAGTGCATGCTGGGTTGTGTAGGGCAGAGGGTGCGAATGCTTGACTCTCAGATAAATGAGAAAAATACAAATGATTCAGCTGCATTTTACTTTCAGTTCAGAGGTCATGTACTGGATATGAACCTACAGGCTGAAAGCTGAATGAGGAAATTCATGCATTACAAATGCAGATAATAATTTAATTTAATTTAATAATTTATTAAATAATTTAATACACTTACAAACATGATCATTCTGCCGTAAACCCTGTTACGTGAACCTCATGCAAAAACATCCACTGAAACTGCTTTAATAGTTTATTATCTACTGCAGTGAGATTCATACATTTATTATTATTTGAAGTCACAGTATTTGTACATGTTAATATTGATGCTGTACTGTAGGTAGATGTGTGTGTGAGTTTTTCTGCTCATGGTAATTGAAGTGTGTGCATGTGAAGCTCGGGTGAGGAACTTCCTGCTGTGCTGCTAAATATAACATGAATCAGGGCAGCGGGAACCCTCTGTGAGAGTGAATCTGTCTCTTGCTGAGAGGCCTGCAGTCCAGCACAGCCATCACTAAACCATCATTATACTCCTGAACAATACACCAGCAACCACTTCTCAATGAACCTGTCTGTTCTAACAAGATGCATTTATAATTAATAAGTATCTCAAAAAGAGGCAGATGTTCTGTAATGTGTGTTTAATTTCATAATCACCGCATTGTCATAAGTTGGTTGAAGGATTGTGTGAGTTTGGATTGCAAATAAAATATCATTATGCTAAGAAATAGTAAAAATGTATGAGATTTTTATTCTCATCTCTTTCTCTGTTCTTCGGGAGGAAGAGTGTTTTTAACAGTGCTATTATGTCATGGCATCTCTGGGCGTCACGTTTGTGCAGATTAAATTCGATGACATCCTCTTCTGTGAGAACTGCGGTGGCGGGAGTTTCGGCAGCGTGTATCGCGCCGACAAAGAGGCAGCGGTGAAAAAACTGCAGAAGATTGAGAACGAGGTGGGAGTCGGAGTCGCCTGGGCTATTCATCCGCATGCTTTAATTGTCAGTGTGATAATCGTTTTAATTGCCTCTGTGTGTGTCGACTGCACCCCTCAGCTCCCTATCACACTATCTTTTGTGCACAGAAATTCATACACTGTGTCTTTAAGAGAAAATTGTCACATAATTAAGTCATACTAGTTTCAGCTGAGCGCAGTGTTTGTCTTTGGGTGAAGTGTATTTACTTTTAAATGCTGGATTCATTGTTGTCTTTATTCATTACATAGCGATTTTAGAGCAGAATGGTTTGGTAGCATTTAGGCTGGTATCATTTGCTTTGGGTTTATGTCAAGTTGATGAAATATCTTTAAAACATCTCTCGAAGACAGAACGGTGAACTGCTGAAAGTTGAGTAAAATCTCACAAACGTATTGTGATGTACATGTCAATTGTACTGTACAGTGCAGCACAAAGGTTTGAGCCCACACTTTATTTTTAAACCTGAAAATAAACATACAGTTTCTAAAAGTCAAGCAGTTGTTAAAAGGTCACTAATAAAATGTAAATTTGTGACCTTTAACCATGTTAAACAAGAGATCTGATTCTCCTGCTCCCGTTGAAGCACACAGTGTACTGTTACTAAGTTGTCATGTTTTATTTGTTTTTCAGGCAGAGATTTTGAGAAACATTATCCAGTTTTATGGAGCACATGATACTGTGTTACAAGGTGTGTCTTGAAATTAGAGCAAACATAATTATCAATAAAACATGATAGGTCTTATGTGTCTGATTAATATTTGAGCAGTTTTACGGTAGAAAAATGTGTTTTTACCTGCTGTCTGTTACATGAAGTCCTTACACACATATAACCAATAAACATGCCAAAATAAAAGTCACACCTAATAGATTTAAACAAAAACAAACCACACAATCACAACTGTACTGTAATGCTTTTCTTATATTTGATTTGTTCACATTGTAATATATAATGTGTTTAATTGGTGGTGGATCAATGTTTGTTTACCTGTCCAGTTCTGAGAGTGAACATATCAGTCTGAGACAGATCAGTGACATTGCTATAGGTTAAATACACTCACACATGTACATACAGCTGAATAAAAAACAGCACAGATTGTGTGGCGATGCTCACTATAGTCAACAGTGCCTGGGAAGGCAGGAGGGTAGAAACATGATAAGCAGAGACTCGATATATATCGTGTTGCTGGAACACTCCTACCACCTAAAATGCATCACATGATCAAACATTCATTAATTGGTGTTTCTGAGTTATGCAACTTTACAGTCAACAGCAACATTATCCTGAAGACCTGCTGTAAATGCATTCCTCTTTATTAACTCACTCTTTATAAACTCAGTGTTTACTGTAAACACATTTACTGTTTGTTTATAGATGCTGAAGAGCAGGAAATATAACGGATGCTGTTGGTGGAGCTACAATTACATTTTACTTTAATAATGTATGACTCTTTAAGCAGCTTCAGTCTTGTGGAAAGTATCCTACTCTTTCATTTCATTGTGTGTTCATGTGCTGTGTATGTGTATAGGGCTGCATTACCTGCACACTGAAGCACCAGTGAAAGTCAGAAATGGTGTTTTAGTCACACAACACATCAGCTTCATAGAGTGTTTTGTGGAAGATAAAGTTAATTTTAAAAGAACTAGTTCATGCAGAAATAATAAACAACATCCTCATGAGATTTTAAACATGTATGAATTATTTGCTTCTGAGAAACACAAAAGAAAAAATATTGATGTACAGTGGTAACCATGGCATCTATTAACTTATATTGTAACCACTGAGACATTTCCCACAATTTCCTGTGAAAGGTTTGAAGTCACATGAGGTTGATAAATCATCACTAAATCATTTAATGACCCCAGTCTGACTCTGATTCTTCTCATTGGTTTTGTTTTCTTTTTGGCTGCAGAACTGATTCTTTTAGCACATCTGAGAAATAAATATTCTCATCGAATTTCATTATATTTCTCACTGCCCTCAGAAGAGCTGGCAGAAATACAGGGCCTAACCAAATATAAACAACCAATCAATACATTGATTACTGCACACTGATTTAAATATCACAAGCTTTAAGTGTAACAATTCATTCCCGAAGTGTCAGAACATAAACAGCTGTTAATGGAATGTGTTGAATCAAATTCCAGTCGTAGTTCCAGCAGAATACTGTATGTGTCTGTGAGCTGAACACCTGTTTTCTCACAGTTGTGTTGACGGCAGATAAAATACCAGGTACTGACTGTCTGTGTTCTGTAAACATACTGCACACTACTTAACAAACTAAATAATATTCAGATCAAATGTTCACATGCAAAAATATTTCTTTGTTAGTTTTAGGTATAAGAAAGCAAAGCATGTGAAAACTTAACAGTGACTTTTGTTGACTCAAGTCCACATAGAGTCGATGGGTGAAAAACTGATGGCACCAGCAGTAAAATCAATTTGACAGGAAAATGAGAGTGGGAGTGGCTAAATGTGGGGGCTGGCCAGAGTAAGGGGCGGATCCAACAGGAGGTTTATCTTATAAATAACTTGTTTGACTGTTGTGTTACAGAGAATGTGTAGCTCCCTCTGCTGGTTACGTAAAATATTACATAATATCACATCTTCAAAAGCATGCAGAGTAGCTTTGCTATTTAATACAATGGTTTTAAATAGTTCACAATAAATGTAATCATATATTTTGAAATATTACGAAAAGAGCTTTTGAACTATTTGAAGACATTGGAAAAAATGTTGTATTTAGATAATAAATTCTATTATTTTATCATAAATAAATGCATAAAAATAAACATTTTAATGTTTTGAAAGAACTGTAAAATTGACATTTTTGTGGTAAAAGTAATAATATGTGCAAACTGTAGGTCTGCAGATTTTTTGTTGCTTTTAAAGAATTACTTACATTCCCACAAATGTGCAGTTGCTCAGGTTTTGACCTCATATTTGACCTCATGATCTCTATACTCTCTATACTCTATACTACTGTGTGTGTGTGTGTGTGTGTATGTGCAGGTGTGAGATTGAGGCAACTCTGGAGCACAAAAGCTGAAAGAAAGAAAGAGACAGCTGAAGATGTGGGAGAGAAATTGATGGAGCAGTCCAACACACCAGTGAGTCTCTCTCCCTCTCTCTCTCTATATCAGTTCAATAATGTTTGAAGCATCTACATTTTTCTGAAATCCCTGTGCAAGTTTACCAAAGATAAAAGCTGTTTTACAGGCAGACTGGTCACACAAAATAATGATTTGAAATATTTATATTTTTACATTTTACATTTTTATTACTTATTAATTGAATGCAAACTAAATGTGAACATAGTCATTTTTTCTGAACTTGTGAACATAAAAGATTTAATTACACAATCTTGTACCTTTATATTTTTGTCAGATTTTGAAATTATTTTTTGCTTTTAATCAAATGTGATTTTCTGTGCAGTGTGATTTATATTGAAGATAGTACCATCATTAGAATGGAAATGATTTGATCTGTGAGTGTTTCAGGAGAGATTAAGTGGAGATAAGTTGTGAGCTGTGTGCAGAGAGGTTAGCACAGTCACTTTCCCTCATTCTCTGGAATGACTGTATGAGGTGAGCAGGACTGACACCCACTGGGTCCTTATAGATGTTATTTATGGCAAATGAAGTGGATGTATAGCCACATGCTGAGGAGAGCGGAGAGAACAGTGTGTCAGTGTGGAAAGGACAGTGTGCACTTACGAACAACTGACATTTCTCTGACATTAAGATTGGCCAATTTGAGCAGTGTGAACACTGAGAGGAACTCACACACACCCGACAGAATGAAAAACAGGAAGGAGTATTTCAATATTTCTTCCAGTAGAACTGAATTATGTATCTGCCTCTGTGTTTCATTGTTCATCTAACAGAAAACATAAAAATCTGAATCCAGTATTAAAATAAATTAATCTCAGCTATGATTAGATTAGATTCAACTTTATTGACTTCATTTATTAAATACAGAGGAAGTACAGAGACAATGAAATGCAGTTAGCATCTAACTAGCAAATGTCCAAATAGCAAATGTATATAAATAAATCTGTTTATGGATGCTTATACATGATTATGCATGAAAGTGACATGCAAATGTGACCTCTGCATTTAACCATCACTGATGAGGAATAAACACACACTGCAAGACTTTTGTGTCTTGTTCAAAGTGCCTTCAGTTGTCACCTGCCAGTGCTAGAATCGAACCAGCAACCTACTGATTATAAGGCCGACTCCTTAACCTGTAGACCACAACTGTGGTTTACTGGTTAAGGAGTTGGGCTTGTAACCAGTAGGTTGCTGGTTTAATTCCAGTGCTGGCAGGTATAGCACCTGAAGCAAGACATCTAATCCCTGAATGCTGGGCGCTGTGTGTTCATTTCTCACCAGTGATGGGTTAAATGCGAGTTCACATTTGCATGTCACTTTCATACAATACCATGTATAAACATACATAAATGATGCCATTTGTCAAGCATGGTGGCGGTAACGTGATGGGTCTGGGGTTGCTTTGGTGATTTGTTCAGGGTAAAAGGGATTTTGAATAAGGAAGGCTATCACTCCATTTCACAACGCCATGCCATACCCTGTGGACAGTGCTTGTTTTAAGAAATGGCTGTTTTGAGAGACGGGAGGCGGACCCAAATGTAGGGTTTTCTTAACTTTAGTGAAACGAGGCATGTTCCAAAAGGCAGACAGGTAATCACAGGGGCAATCCAAAAACTTAATAATCCAAAACAAGGGGTCGGGGTAGGCAGCAGACATCAAAAACCAGTAAACAATCCAAGAAATCCAAAGACCAGAAAGAGCCAACCACAAGAAAACACAAGGAAAAAACACAGTGAACACAAGAAACAAGGGAAATATACAAGGTTGAATATAGCCAGCAAACAGGAAGTTACCAAAGAGGAAGCAGACAGACAGTCACGGGGCTTGGGCTTTCTCTGCTGTCCAGATGTTACAGCTTGATTGAATTTCTCCAGATTACCTCAACAAATTAACAGCTAGAATGCCAAAGGTCTGCAATGCTGTAATTACTGCAAATGGAGGATTCTTTGACAAAAGCAAAGTTTGAAGGGAAACATTATTTTAAATAAAAATCATTATTTCTAACCTTGTCAATGTCTTGACCAAATTTTCTATTCATTTTACAACTCATGGTGGTAAATAAAAGTAAAAAATGGAAAACACAAAATTGTCTGGGTGACCCCAAAATTTTGAACTGTAAAATACATATTTTATGAAAATCTAAAAAAGCAGATACTTTTCTGAATATACAGTTGGTACCGCATAAAAACCATTATGTCCCAATAAAACATGAAAACCAAACGTGTGTGTATGTTTGTGTGTGTTGTGCAGGTGATGGGGACATGCAGCAGTATGCTGATGTCTTCAGACAGAATCACATCACAGGACAGAGGCTGCTGCTGCTGTCAGAGCGTGTCATGAAGGATCTGGGTGTTCTGTCTAAAGGACACATCATACAGTTCAAGGTACAAACTCAAGCACAGCATTGAGTCACATAACAGTTGCAGCTCATGTGATTGGTTAAGATATGAGATATTTGACTAGTACTGTTGAAAAAATTTAAACGTCTTATTGTTGCAACTGTTTAAGTTAAACAGCAGTGAGAAAATAACTTTTGCATGGAGGAAAGAACACAAATAATCAGACCTCTACAGTTTCAGAACAAACAAAAGTGAAATATTGAAATGTTTCTTATAAATGTTTTAATAGCAAGTGAGATCTGGTTTGTGCTGTATTCATCTGTCTGTCTATATTTGTTTCCGCTGGTGAATTTAATAAGATGAAGTTGAAGGTTAAATGAAAACATCATTAAGAACTCCATTAAGTCCTGAGCTTTGAAAGAGCAACCACTGAGAAATCATTTGTCCTCTGGGAAACAATAGAAGCTGACATCACACATGAACGCGTGAGGTGTTAGCATGTGTGTGCAACAGAGAGCGTGACGTGTTGAATGAAGTCCTCTAGATGTATATGACATTTCCCAGAGCATGAATTACATGTTCATAAGTGAGACACAATGGTATTAATTGTTGTTTTGATGCTGAAGGTTCATTAACAGGTAATAATTCTGTTCCATTCACACACAGCTGCTCACTGGCTGGCTGTCACTGTACTGCATTAATCCATCTCACACTGTTTTAAACATCATGTCAAATCTCTCCTGCAGACTGAAATTGAGAAACTAACCCAGGATTACTTACGTCTGTTCCTCTTCCCTCCCTCGATGAAGGCACGTCATCTTCACTGTGTATCTGTCTCTAGATCTTCTTGTTCTTTTGAATGACAGTTTGTTTGGTTATTTTTCATTGTTTCCTCTGTCTGCCGTCAGGACGGTTCAGCTGCAGTGGAGGAGGACTGCAGGAAAACTGTAAATGTGGAGCTGGTGCTTGGATATCACTGGAAAGCAGGAAAAGGACACAATGTAAATAATAATCAATAATCAATCATCATCATCATTATCAGGATTCATTTATAATTATTTATTAACCTATTATACCAACATTATGTTTAACCCAAAAGTTCAGTTGATAAACACAGTTATAAAGTTCTAAAGTTATAAAGGGGTGTATTAGTTTGTGGTGTTCTGAGGGTTTTATTATTTACTGGTTGTTCTGAGGGTTTTATTAGTTCCTGGTGTTCTGAGGGGTTTATTAGTTGCTGGTGTCCTGAAGGGTTTATTAGTTCCTGGTGTTCTGTGGGGTTTATTAGTTATTGGTTGTTCTGAGGGTTTTATCAGTTACTTGTGTTCTGAGGGTTTTATCAGTTACTGGTTGTTCTGAGGGTTTTATTAGTTCCTGGTGTTCTGAGGGTTTTATCAGTTACTGGTGTTCTGAGGGTTTTATCAGTTACTGGTGCTCTGAGGGTTTTATTAGTTACTGGTGTTCTGAGGGTTTTATCAGTTACTGGTGTTCGGAGGTATTTATTAGTTGCTGGTGTTCGGAGGTATTTATTTGTTGCTGGTGTTTTGAGGAAACACCAGCTCCCTCCCAGATTTTTTAGTTGTTGGTGTTCTGAGGGTTTTATTAGCTGCTGGTATTTTGAAGGGTTTATCAGTTGCTGGTGTTCTGGATGGTTAATAAGTGGTTGCTAATATCTGCTGAGTAATTAGGTGTTTTTTTCATTATTGTTTTCACCCATCAAGGGAAAATGAAAATAGCAAATCTGTGACAAATGGTTTATGATGAATCAGATTTATGTATGGAATCAGGTTTATGTATGATCTGAGTTTGCTTAAATCATAACTGTATGTTTGGACAAAAGTATTAATTAAGTTGTAGCAATTACCAAGGCCAAATGTTGGGGGCAATCTTTTGTACAGTTGATTCTTAAATTAGTGTAAAGACTTTTGTAGTTTTTGTTGTTATTATTTGCGTGCTACTCTTTGAGCATCATTTGTGTGTTCTGTCATAAGTGAGATGTTTTTGAATGTCACTACACCAGTCCTTCTTTATTTGTTGTTTTCCTCAAGAAGGCTTTTACAGTCCCATTGAACACAGAACACTGTCTCCCAAACACATTCTTCCAAACCTCTTGTTTTTGTTCGTAGTATTCTTTTCCTCAGGGCAAATCAGATAAGTATTTTTTCATATAAATATATTCACATGCATAACATTCACCCCCACTTGCCGACGAGTTTTTGTTTGGGCTTCTAACACAGGAGAGAAACTGCATCTTTACTTGCCATTTGAATTTAATCAAAAATTTAGCCAGAAGTCATTTTCTTTAAAAGGCAAATGTTATTTAATCTTTCAGCTGTTCATTGTCCCATCATAAATAGTTCCCTTTCAAGGCGTGCAGTGGGGCTGAAGCGGGGCCGCTAATTGCCTCCTATTTCTCCTGACATGTGGTGGTTTGGTTGGGAGGATGCTCAGCAGGGAGAAGGAAACAGGAGTCTGAGAAAATGAGAGCTAATTATTTTCCCCTGCCTGGTGTCAGCCTCCGTGTCAGCCTTGTTTTTACAAACTGCAAGGTTTTTTGCACTAAATAAAACAAACCCGCTCTGCTCAGGATTTTTTCCCGTCTTCTCGCCTGCTCTCCCCCTCTCTCTCATTCTGGCGGTGTCGCTGTACCAGCTGCACTTCTCAAAGCCTAAATGAGGCCCTGCGATTGTGCTTCTGCCATCTGACAGAGCAGAGTGTTTCTCTTAATGAGGATATCAGGGCTTAGTTGCTGAAAAGGTGCTGAATTATGTATGAGGTGTCATTAGATGCTTACCGTGCTGGCCGTCATTACCGCACATTGTTTCTCCTGCTGTTATTAGGCAGGGCTAACGTTTGGCAAACATTTGGTCAGCGTTTGGCCGATGTGTTACCACGCACCCGCATTAATGTGCTACCTTTAAGCCTGTCCAAACAAAAACAAGCGCTGTGAATGTCTGATCGTGCTTAGCATGCACACGTAGACCTGCACTGGCATTCTCCTGAGACGCTGTGCAAGTGTATGTAGTGTGAACCATAATGCTGTCTGACAGCAGTGGCCACGTGCTGTGAGCTGTTACCTTTAACCTCAGCACCAGGCTGGCAGATTGAATGGATCATTACAGCTGTACCCAACATGCAGAGCTCGGCCGTTTGTGCAGTGCCCTCTCGGATGAGGGCCTCATCTCCATTGCTAATGTGAGTGAAAATACATGTTAAGGCCTTTAGCACTTGTTATGCTTGAGAAACACAGAGACACATTTCTCTGCACTCTGGTTTCTGTAGTTTCAGTCTTTACATCACCCTGTGTGTGAATAAATACTCTCCCTGTCATTTAAACATTTGACTTGATTTTGATTTTAATTCTCACACTTGGTTTTCAGAAGCAGAGAATTGCGTTTCTGTGCTACCTTAGTGTGTCACAGAAGTAAAATGTTATCAACATCTGAACGCTTTATTTTACTGGTGTTTGCTAAGGTGCACTATGACTAGATGATATTTATAGTGAATGATTTGGACTTTCATCATTTCTACTACTAAAGAACCATTTAGCAGACACCAAACCCACCTTAGAAACTACCTAGCAACACCTCATTACATTCACAACACCTTAAAAACTGCATAGCAACACCCTTATTATTAATCCTCAATTGTTTGCACGACGTCCAGAAATACCTGAAGTTATTAATAATACACGTTGGTATCCTCTAGGTTGTGCTATTGCCTTATATTACACATGTATCCAGGTCCGCTTTTTTTGTTAATTATGTAAGGTGTACGCTTACCTTATGGACACCTGAACCTATCAGTTATTGTCATACCCGTGTCTCACTCTGTCTCTCTGACCTCTGCAGGACTGTAAGTGGAAGATGTACATGGAGCATGATGAAAATGAGGTGGCAGTAGCTTACATCAAAGACGTGACCTTTAATGCCAACAGACCCAATGAAGAAACATTAAAGATGACCAAGGTGAGAGATGCAATACATCAGCATGAATTATGCATCCATTATGTTTTGAGGGATACAGGAGATGAGACAACAGCTCAGTTTATGTTTTCTGAGGCCACATAACTGCTGCGATTGATGTGATAAACATGATGTGTTTAATGCTGTTTACTCTATGAACAGAGGATTCAGGTGTGTCGTGACCTTTGAATGCACCAGAATGCTTCTGTCTGAGGAGGATGAAACTGTTTACTGTCCTGTTTCATTTATTCTCCAGCGTCCGTTTGTGATGGAAAAATGGATAGTTGGATTATGTGGCACACAGACTGTTGACTGCATAGTAAACTATGAGGTATGTACCAGACAGAGGAATAATCACTTCACAATGCCACTGGGTGAAATAATTGCATAATATGGGTGGGCATTCCTTTGATTGGATTGTAAAAAAGTTGCCGCTGCAAGTTAGTTTCATATGCAGTCAGTTGGTGGAATTTAAGTGGCTTTAGAGATCCTAAAATTATCCTTATAGGGACAAGATTTTTATTTCTTCAGAGCAATGTGCACAATAAAGCAATAGACTCGTATAAACAAAATAATGGTGCAGTTTTTATTTCATGTTTATTTTAACAGGTTTCTCTTTTTCAGTCTTACAGTACATTGCAGTGTGATTCAGCACAAAAATGTTTCATTTAATGTTACAAACTTAAGCTTGTGTGAATTTGCAGATTTCTATGGAATGTATTAAAATGTGGATAAATGTGATAGTACTACTATAAATATCATAATAAAAATATACAAACTGTTTAATAAACAAACCCGCATGGAGGATATTTTGAATGACCAAAACCACATGTATGTGGGAATGTGCTGAACTTCTACATAGATGCTGTATGTTTGCTTATGAGGCAGAATGCCAGTATATCAGTATGAGACAGTGAACGAATTCTCTCCTGGTGTACCGCCAGAGTAACGTGAGATCTCCTAAGAGCGTGAGGCACGTACGCACACTGCACTGGAGTCCAGACAGCAGCAGAGATGTGATTACAGCTGTAGAGCTGCTCACAGATACAGCAACAGCCATCAGAGAACAAGATGCAGCTCCAGCTCAGGTGTGGAAATTAACAGAGTATTTATAGCTGATTATATAATCCAATAATTATAGGGTAAGTCTATTAATTCTGTTTATATATTGTTTTGGAAATTTAATAAGAAAATATTGATTAAATATTAAGTTAAAAACCTACTCTGACATATTTATTTACAAACAGAAATATGTCTACAAAATAGTATCTAAATACAACTATTGCTGAAATGGCCTTAAAATATATTGAAATGTAAAGACAATTTAAAAGAAATTCAAATAAGACACATGTGAAAATCAAAGCTGTAATAATAATTTGGACTGTTGTTTCTCTTTCAGGTGTTGATCTCAGATGGATTTACACTCTGAGAATGAAGAGTGTAAAAAACCCCACAAACCACCCTGAAAACTTCAGTTTCTGTCTGTGCTCGGAAACCAATCATCTTATGCCGCTGCTGTGAGGAAATCACCCAATCACAGCCTTTTTTCTCCATGGACAGACTCACAGAGCTCCTCTCATACTCTTTCAGCCAAACTGCCCATCATTAATCTTGGGTCAAAGGGCAGCAGCCCCTCCAGCACAACATCTGAGTACCTGTGAGCGAGCACGGCGGCCTAGCGGTGGAGCTAAACACAGCCACAACAGGAACACCTACTATGTCCACATGCTAAAGATCACTGGAGGAGGAAGAGGAGAAGAAGGAGCCAGGAGATTTTATGCAGGAGCCAATCAAGAACACAGAGGCTTTCAGCATGCTGGAAGACCACAAAACCACCAGCGACTGATACCAGGGATGTCAGTTGTGACTGAAGCAGTGAAGCAGAAAGAGTCGTCTGAGAAGGGGGCAGCTGGTGATGGGGAATAGATCAAAGTAGAAAGAAAGAAATCTAATAAACAGGACTATAAACATCAGGAAGTAAGGCAGGCCAGGGGTCGTCTACGAAGGGGAGGAAGAGGAGGAGGCGTGGCCGAAATTGAGGGTTCATGAGGGTGAGGGTGTTAGTTGTAAGATGTTGGCAGTGTGGCAAGATTTTATTTGTGGTTGGAATATATTGCTAATCAAGGCTCTTACCTCCAGTACAGAGTGTTTGTTAGTCTACTTTAAATGGTACACGTTTTAAAATCATTCTCTGGCAAAAATATTGGAAGCCCCAACAAGGCCTTAAAATCTAATAAGCTTTCTCTTTTTGACCTGTAAATATTCTTTAAATGTGACATTTTCTGTGGTCACCATAACAATCATGTACCTTATCTCCTTTTCTATTAAACTGCAATACTGCAATATTTCTATTAAGCAATGTCTATTAACAATGTTTGTCTGCCAATAAGAATTTATAATTCTCTTTTATTATGTACAATTATTTATTTTATGCTATGTACTTTTAAATGTATATTTATTACTATATTTATTACTTAAAATAAGATAGTAAAAATAAGATGAAAGAGAAATGTAAACTGTACAGGAACACTGTCTGTTTTATTAAATGTACAAAAATCCTTTCGCGCGATTTATGCACTTATGTTACTATGCGCAAAGATTTGGCGCCACAGCTAAAGATCCTGGAAGAGAGTTGAAAATGAAATAGATGTGTTTTTATCTGACTTCATTCAAATAACTTCATGTTTACAAAATAATTATTTCGCAATTTATATATACGAATAACAATAATAAGAGTAACACCGTTCCTTAGTTATCAACCTAGTAATTTAAGATCGATTATTAACTTTATACAACTTTTAGGACTCGACTTTCGCGGGGCTGACAGCCACGCCTCTTTAAAAGTTACCCGCGAACTTACACAATGAACTGCGTAGAACGCCGCTGCAGTCACAGATACGACATATCTTAAATATTTATATATCACCCAATATATGTCTAGAGACCCCGGTACAATGCGCTCTAAGGTAAAGTAAGGTCTTAGTAGTTCTTTGTTTTTCGCCATTCTTTATGTTTTGTGAGTTTTAATTTGTGTTTTAAGAAGAACGGATCGGCGTTAGTAGTTCTGTAGAATGTGAAGGTTTTGTGTTTATCTTTCAACATACAAACAAACATGTTTTCTGTTTCTTTGTTTGATGTTTGTTGTTTTTAAACGCTCTTGGTTATTTCGATTATTTGTGTTTCGTGGTGTTTTCTGATTTAGCACGTTTGTTAGGGGAGGCAGTGTGTAGATCCGGGGTGGGGCTGAGAGAAGTTAATGCCAAATCTAGTTTAGTTTAGTACTTAAAATTTTACATGTAAGCAATATTGTAAAGTTTTTGCTGAAGTGGTTCTCCTACAAATTAAGCACGTAACTTTTACATTTAAGTTTAAAATCTAGTACTTGTCTATAACGATCACATCGGTTTGTATGCCCTCCAGACATCAAATCGACGTCGGGTTGCGTGTTACTCCGTTTGTCTGCACTGGCGTGATCCTCTTCTTTCATTCTGTACAATCAGCGACATTAAAAGTAGATGTACTTATCCTTCATTTTCTGTCATTGCTGTCGTTGTTTCCGAGCTGCAGAAGTGGATTAGATCTGTAGTGGGACTGTTGTAAAGCTGCGCTCTCTTCATTCTTGTACAGAGGCAACAGGCTTCACCCTCCACCAGGATGAACCTGCGCAGTTACAGAAGCTCTGTTGTGGTTCCCATGGAAACATGTTCTTCTGATGACAGCTGTGACAGTTTTGGATCTGATGGTTTTGGAAACTCGGTATGATGTGAACTTAATTTGCACAGTCTTGCACATTTCTACCCTCAGTCCTTTATCTGCCTCATTTCTATAGTAACAAACAGCTTATCTGTTAACTGAAGGTTTAACTGCTGACTTCTTTTAAACAGAAGAGACCACTGAGGCAAACAAAAAGCTCTGCTCAGAGTAAGAAAGTGTTTGACACTCCAGTGATTGAGGAAGATGCCTGCAGTGGGTTTGAGAGTGAGCTGAATAATGACATGACAGACATGGTTTGTGACCACACTGAATATTCTCCAGTTAAAGCCATTATGATGAACGCAACCAGGAGTTCATTCACTTCTAATGTGTTTTCTTTCAGAACATGGATTGTGATGCTGAGAGCTGTTCACCCCCCAGAAAAACCCGCAGATCGTTTACCCTTAAAGTAGCTATGAAGTTCCCGCTGAAACGAGCCAGTCCATCAAAACCTGTGACACCAGAGTGTGAGTCTAAAGACCCTGAATCTGATTCGGAGGGTGAAAACTTTATGCTGAAGAGAGCGCTGAACATCAGAGAGAACAAAGCTATGGTGAGGCTGCCTGCCTTCCCACACACTGAATTCTGTTGACGTGTTTGTAGAGGTGGGTGTCGGGACTGGAGTCTTGTATCATGGTGTGATAAATTCAGTAATGAGGATAAGATTGTTTTGGTAAGAAAGTGCCCAGAATAGTTCATATATTAGGTTCAATCTGTTTATTTAAATTTTAGATGCTATCATTTGCACTTTCTTGGATCCTGATGGGCATGAGAAACGGATGTAATTACTGAATTACTGGCAGCACAAAAGCAGCAGCAGCACTGAAAACTATTGTAAAATAAACATGGTAGTTCTACTTCTCTTGTGATTGCATGTTGCATTTAATGTACTTTCACCTTATTTTTTTTCTTTAGCTTGCTAAGCTAATGGCTGAGCTGGATAAAGTTCCTGGGCTCTTTCCTAAAAAGTCATCCTTTTCACAGAGCAGGACGGTAAGGCCTTGGTCTGCATTTTTTTTTTTTTTGCTGTTTTTTCATGGTTTTAAATTTTTGGGTTATAAATTTGGGCATCTTTCAGCCTCGTGCTCCACGCCGCTTGGAATCCAGCACTGCTTGCCGGAGAAATCCAGAGCGAACGTCTCGCCCTCACACACGTTCTCGTTCAATGGTTGATGGACCACCTTCCCCTCCTCCTGAGAATGATCCTGAGGACAAGTTCAGCCTCGTCAGGAGGCACAGAAACTATGATGAGGATGAGGAGGAGGTAAGATGACTTTCCAAACATTTTATCTTTTCCTATTCCATTAAACTGACTACTTCTAGTCAGTCAGGTGTAACATGTTTTCATGGTAATGTCATAATCAGTTATTACAGGAGGTACATGCCTAAATCTTGTGCTTGTTTAGACTTACACATTGACATTCAAATTCTGTGTGTTTGAACAGAGAGAACCTCGCAGACGCAGTTATAACAGCTCCCTGACTATCCCTCATGTTGTGAGGTCAGTGGAGAAAATCACTCAGGCTGAGCTGGACAACATCTGCACCAATGTCAGAGAGAAGGTTTACAACCGCGCCACTGTATGTCCTTCAGAACCCTCAGATCTCAAACTATTCTAAGTGCTTTGTCATCAGCAGCCGTTTACTAACATTGAAGTGACTTTGTTTCCTGTCAGGGCTCCACCTGCCATCAGTGTCGTCAGAAAACCGTCGACACCAAGACCAACTGCCGTAACCCAGACTGTGTGGGTGTGCGAGGGCAGTTCTGTGGGCCTTGTTTGAGGAACCGCTATGGAGAAGAGGTCCACGATGCTCTCTTGAACCCGGTTAGTTGTGTTTTACGGTGGTTGTTGCTATTAAAGTCTTTAAATACTCAACATGTCTTCTCAAGAATTGAGTACAGAGGGTGATGTGGGTGGTATGTGGTTGTTCTTGCAGGACTGGCACTGCCCCCCATGCAGGGGTATCTGCAACTGCAGTTTCTGCCGGGCCAGAGAGGGCCGCTGTGCTACAGGTGTCCTTGTCTACCTGGCCAAGTACCATGGTTATGACAATGTTCATTCCTACCTGAAAAGGTGATTAAGCCACCCCCCCCATGTTATTCTGTACAGTGCAGCTCACTATGTCTGGAAACAATGCCAGTGTACCCAGTTGTGTTGATCTTGACCTCCGACCTCTTTCCACAGTTTAAAGAAGGAACTGGAAGAGGCTGAATAAATTGCTGACCTACATGTAATATTCCTCATGTCACTTGTCCTTCATTTCTGCATGTTTCTGATTCTGCACATTTTAAAACTGAAGTAGACAGTTTGGTGTGTCTACGTGAAGTTGAATTTGCATTGTTTTAAATGTACAATTATTATTTTTTTTTTTATCTCTGTACTGTATTGATGATTTTAAAAATTGTTGCCTGCAATCCTTGTTTTAGCATTTCTATTTGAATCTGTAAATTCATTTGAGCTTTGGCGCAGTTTTAACAGCGTCATGTACTGCTGTAGTACTTGAATAAACTTTTTTTTACATTTTTTTTGTAAGACCATTTCTATTTAAATGTTCATTCTTAAATCCTTTGGTACAAGATGTTTGCCTTCAGTCCAAACGTTACAGTGAACCAAACTTATTTACTAAGTTTATATATTACTTATGCACCACTCCGTTCACCTTAACATCTATTTCAGGAATGTAATGGCAGCAGAATATTGCAGTGACTGGAACATGCCCTTAGCTCTTGCACCTCTGTGCTGCTGTGGGTTAGGAGGGCAAAAGGAGGGGGACGGGGGGCTATTACTTCAGCTCTCCCAACCGGAGCCCTGCAGAGGGGAGCGAAAGCGCTCTGATATACTGCAGTCTGCTCATAGCCCTCATTAGAGAGCTGCCACTAATGGTGTGGAAATAATTAGCAGACTCTAATGGGAAATCTTATACCTGTGAATCATTTTCCCCTGTTAAAGCTCATTCAGTACCTTCAACTCACTCATTCTTCCCATTTTACCTTGATCTCTTTAACGTCACCATGAATGGTCATTTCTGAATATAAAACAATTTCACTATTGCTTTCCAAGTATCTTGAAGTAGTCTAGCTTGTAAATGCTGTGCCGCATGAGAAGAGATTAACGGTTAGGTCCACAAAATACCATGTTACAGTAATGTTATTTAGTAAAGTATGTTTATGTTTGGGATGTAGTATGACAGTGAGGTCTGTTTAGGAATTGCTGTACTGTTAGTGCTTCAGCAGAAAAATACAGACTGATGTATATTTTCCATTTGCCGTAAATCACTCTCACACAGGCGCCACAAAAATACACGTGTTGACAAAAAACTTCCCTGCGGCCAAGAACAGTCACATATCCCACACGATTCAGATCTAAACTTGAGACTCCTAATAAATCTCATTCATTTTCTCACTCCAGAATTTCAGTATAGAATCCTGTTTGTTTCTAAGTCAACTTTAATCATTTTATTGAAAAGAAATGATTAAAATTCGCTTTCTTGTACTTATATTGCAGTCCTGTACACAACTTCCACACACACGTGTATGTACACAAGCATTTTAACTATTGCTGTTAGAGCTGAAGTGTTTAAGGCGAATGACTAGGATCTGTTTTCTCTGTGATGTCACGTTTTTAAATTCTTGAAAGTGAATCTTTTTCGGTTCTGCAGGAAACAAACGCTTCAAAAGTATTTATTTGCATAATAAAGATGCACTCGAAAATACTGGTATTAAATACCAATGATCATCCACTTTAGGGTGATGAATATTTAGGGAAATAATTGTTTACGACGCTCGAGCGTCGAGCTGATCTGCTAATCAGGCTATGAAATACAATATTTATTCATTAGAGCGAACTTAATGAGGCCTCGCGGCGCTAATTATGAAAAGCAGCGTAGCGCTAAATGAGCACGAGAGACGGCAGCGCGTGCGAGCGCGCGCACTCCCGTACCTGTTCTCGCGCGCCGCGGGGTCAGCGGCTGCATCACACGAGCGGCACTGCAGCACTGCAGCTCCTTACTGCTGCTGTTTCCTGATTAATAATTATGTAGAAAATGGAGTATTTATTATGGGCCTTTCACTGTGCAGCGTTCACATGTGCCGCTTTTTGCCAGTTGAGAAGAGAGACCACAAGAGCAAATTGCTCTTACAATCTCCCGCAGTTAAACATTGATTGAAATAGAGAGACGGGAAAGGAGGGTGTGAAATTAGATTTCTTGGCGCTGTATAGGGAAATGCATTATAAAATAATACATACATTACTATCCCGTAAAAAGGAAATATAAAGTGATTCAGCATGCAGTTTGTTGCCCAGTTTATCAATATGACAGTGTATTAATATGCGCACTATATATATATATACTAAACATTGCATAGCAGAAACGTCAAAAACACGTCAAGAACAAAACAATATAGCAAATTAACATTTGATATTTCTACAATATAAAAGTATAGCAGACTACAGTACAGAAGGTCTTTACAAAAGAACAAACTACGTGGAATATATGACTTCAAAACAAAGATGTTTATTCAAAGATTAAAAATGCAAAACCATATTTATTTTTCGAGATGGTAAGTGTATGCAGTCCACGCAGGATGAGATCATGTGAGAATAATGTAGTGCTTGAAATGTTTGTTGCATGAGGTATACCGTTTCACTCGGTCTACATTGACCGTCTACATTCTCCAGATACAGAAATATTTTTCAGTAGTTACAATGGAAACAGAAGTTCATGTATAAAGGTAGATGCAGAGTAACATTTTATTCTGTGTTTATGATTTAAGTAATAGATGCACGTATGCATAATACACACACTGCAGAAAAACTAAAAGTAAGCTATTAATTCATAATTTGGCAGCCCTCTGGCTGTACTTTGTGGGGTCTGCAAGCGTCAGAGGTTGGTGGGACTTTTATAAAGTCTTCATCAGTACGAGACTCCAGGCCACAGTGTTTCCGTCTCACGCTCACCCTCACAAAAGAGAGACCAGAGCACTTGGAGTTCTGTCCTGAAGTAAAGCAAGATAAGATGACAATACTAAAGTGAATGTCTGTGGGTGACTGCATCAGCCACATAAAATCTCTGTCTCTCTGTGACATTAAGGCTTTTTGAGAGGCTTTGAAAATCTGTTTAAAATGTCTCAAATAATATAACATCAGGATATAAGTGCTGATATACAGATTTGAAAAACGTTTGTGTATTGAATATATAGAAACACAAAGCGGAAAGTAAATGTAGGAATATAAGAACCAAACAATAAAAATAAATAAAGACTGTCTATCTTTTTAGATCTGTATAGTTATTTTATGCCGAGTCCCTGCGCTCATACACTCACTGCCTGTTCTTTGCTCTAGAAAGCACAGTGCTCAGTTCTCCTGAAGGGGGCGCTGTGATACAGGACACTTCACTATCAACAACAATACAAGCACCTGTCAGAAAGCAACATGGCTGGACAGAATTTACAAACATTTAAACCCTTAAATTACAGAGGTTTGTATAAGCTTTATATTTGTTGTCTCAAATAATACCATTCACTAAGAAAAAGATGTTTCACCAAAGAGGAAATTATATTTTCAATTAGACAACTCTTTGGTAAAAGAAAACCATATGAATGCCTGAAAACACAAAACTTTTGCAGTACAAATACAAATACAAACAAGTGAGTTTAAATGAGTGAGTTTGAAATGTATAAAAATGTACACATCAAGCAGACCTCTATTAAAGTCATCACTCATGTTTGTGAAGTTTATTTTAGTTAACTTTATAAAGTTGACTGTTTTAGTTATTAGATGTTTATTCACATTTTGGGATTATAGGAAACAATCTCAATTCTCAAAACAGGACATTTCTGTTGATAAATAAATTCATTGTATGGTCTCTGGTAGCATAATATATCCACATCAGTGCCACTGTAGCAAAACAGGCAGAGTAGGTTTAAAACCACTCTCTGCTCATGAGAGCCAATGCAGGAATCATTCCTGCTCATTCAGCCCTACTGTACATAAACACAACCTACAAACAATCTACAATATGAAGGATGTAACAGTTAATTAACCCTCCAACAGCCCTGTTTCATTTTGGATGGGTGGTCTTACAACAGCAAGGGGCCGCTTGCCATTATATGCCTTTATTCTGCCCATAAGAGAGACAGAGAGAGAGAGAGGAGGGTACTGGTTTTATTGACATGGGCAGAGAGACTCTCTCAGCTGTGATGTGAGACACTCATAAGCTTCATTAGTTTTTACCTCATTAATCTGCTCTCTCATAACCTGTAACACACAATTCACCTCAGTTCATTACACTGCACTGCCTGTAGACAGTCTGCAATCACATAAAATATTATATGATCA
Source organism: Yasuhikotakia modesta (assembly GCA_036877545.1). Taxonomy (NCBI): domain Eukaryota; kingdom Metazoa; phylum Chordata; class Actinopteri; order Cypriniformes; family Botiidae; genus Yasuhikotakia; species Yasuhikotakia modesta. The sequence goes on from JBAJNP010003285.1 coordinate 39,769, forward strand.
GGACACTCACAAAACAAACATGTAAACATTTAACATTACTTGCTACATTATTACAAATGTTACAAGAAATATTATACAAATGATTTTACATTTAAAAATGTTCTAAAACAGTTTTGAGCAATGTTTTAAAATGGCAAACTTTTAACTTTACAATTACACAATTAAGCACAAAGACGAAGTCCAACAAAAAAACATGCTTTTCAGATGTTGTTTTTCCATTCTAGAGAGAAAGATTTTGTTAAATGCTTAAAAGACTTTTTTCTATCTTGTATTATGTAAATATGGATGCCACAATTAGGAATTTATTCATGAAAAGTTTTTTTTGTATTTTGGCAGATCACTGAAAAAAGACAGGCTTGTAAAATAAATCCTCATAGAACACAAACCATACAGACAGAATGATTGTATCGCTTAGTACTTTTTGTGCTTTAGGAAAGTTTTAGAATTTCCTCTTTTTTTATTTTCCTAATTGTTTTTTTAATTATTATTGTTTATATTATGCAAATTATATTAATATTATCATTAATATCAAACCACAATTTTTTTTAATTGTTAGGAGTATTGTTAGGAGGATGTTGTAACAGAATTCATTTGAATTAGCAAATCAATGTGACCCCAGGGGTTAAAAAAAACCCTCTGTATAAACAATATACTTTCTTTCTAACAACATTGCATCATTTGTTTTGACACTGCCCTGAAATCAAGAATATGTGTGTAATCTGAGGAGTGTAATCTGAGGGGAGTAATCTGAGGAGTGTAATCTGAGGAGAGTAATCTGAGGAGTGTAATCTGAGGGGAGTAATCTGAGGAGTGTAATCTGAGGAGAGTAATCTGAGGAGTGTAATCAGCAGCAGTTATGAGGATGAACTCATTTTATTGACAGATTGCTAAAGGAGTTAGTTTGGCATTAAACGAATGATCCATAGTGGAAGAAACAGTGGAGATATG
>JBAJNP010003286.1:5250-40715 GCA_036877545.1 Yasuhikotakia modesta
GACTGTCATCTCTCCCATACCTTTACCTGACATACAACCCCATATCATTAATGATTGTGGAAATTTGCATGTTTTCTTCAGGCAGTTGTCTTTATAAATTTCACTGGAACGGCACCAAACAAAAGTTCCAGCATCATCACCCTGCCCAATGCAGATTTGTGATTCATCACTGAATATAACTCTCATCCAGTCATCCACAGTCCAAGATTGTCTTTCTTTAGCCCACTGAAACCTTGTTTTTTTCTGTTTAGATGTTAATGTGTAACAAGGTGGCTGTCCTGAGGAACAAGAGTCGGACCCATGTGCAGAGTTGTAATGGTTTTATTCCAATAAGGCATGGTCAGGGACAGGCAGGGTCAGAAACACAGGCAATCAGAGATACACAAGATAATCCACAATCGAAGTCCAAAAACGAGGCAGGGGTCAGGGCAGGCAGAAAACAATCACAAAACCACAGAGCAGTCCAGGGTCAAAGCAAGGCAAAAACAGGCAATGGCAAAAACAGGCAATGGCAAAAACATGGAACAAGGCAGAAAACAGGGCAAGGCAAAACAAGGACAGGACAGAACAACATTGGCAAATCAGACACTTCGCGACTTCGTTTGCTAGCCTGAGCTTTTATAGCTAGCAAACAGGAAGTCACGAACCAGGAAGCAGAGGGGGCAAATGTCAAAGTTCACGGGGAAGGGTCCCCCTCTGCAGGCCAGTCGTTACAGAACCCCCCCCAGGAGCGGCTTCCAGACACTCCAAAATATAGTTCAGTTCATGGAAAACTGGGGGGGCAGGCAGAGCAGGCAGCTTGAGGGACCACCAGGGACAAGGAGAGCCTGGAGAGGCTGGACAGGCGAGAGAGCCTGGAGAGGCTGCACAGGCGAGAGAGGCTGGAGAGGCTGCACAGGCGAGAGAGGCTGGAGAGGCTGGACAGGCGAGAGAGCCTGGAGAGGCCTGAGGGCCTACACAGACTTGACAGATGAGAGAGCCTCGGGTGCCGTGAGAGGCAAGAGAGACACTGGACGTCCACCGGGACGGAACAGGAGGCCAGGGCGTCCACCGGGATGGATCAGGAGGCCAGGGCGTCCACCGGGACGGATCAGGAGCAGACAGATAGACAGACAGAGAGAGGGATCTGGGTGAGGGTGAATCACTGGTCCCCACTGATGTGCAGACATCCCCTCCAAATGAGGATCCATGGCCTCAGCCAACACCTCAGGGGATGCTGCCTTCAGAGGATCTGCGGTGCTAGCCGCCTCCTCTGAGAATCAGGAGTGGTGTATGCGGCCCAGATGACCCACAGCACTAAGGCCAGGATTGAGGCTTGGCTTGGCAGTGGAACTGCGGCTGTGGCTTGGCAGTGGAACTGCGGCTGTGGCTTGGCAGTGGGAGCAGCATCAGCTGTGGCTGGACTTGGCTTGGCAGGAGGGACAGCTGCTGTAGCTGGACTTGGCTTGGCAGGAGGGACAGCTGCTGTAGCTGGACTTGGCTTGGCAGGAGGGACAGCTGCTGTAGCTGGACTTGGCTTGGCAGGAGGGGCAGCTGCGGCTGCGCTTGGTTCTGGATGGGCGGCCATGACGGGTGCTGACACTGGATGGTGCGGCCATGACGGGTGCTGACACTGGATGGTGCGGCCATGACGGGTGCTGACACTGGATGGACGGCCATGACGGGTGCTGACACTGGATGGACGGCCATGACGGGTGCTGACACTGGCTTTGGCTTGCTTGCGTCACCCACAGTGAAAGATGATCCGCTTAGTAATAATGCATAATCCAAAAAATTCATTAAGGAAAGATCGCTCCTCCTTGCGATCAACCAGGACTTGTGGGGTTCATTGAGTCCCAGCCTGAATATGTCCTTAAAAAACTGTTCATCATAGAAGAAGACCCGGTTGACCAAATCGCAAAACTGGTAAACATAATCCTCTATGGAGGCATTACCTTGTTTAAGATGGAGCAATTGCCCAACCGGGTCCATGGATACCCCGCTGGGTCCTGGGGAGGCGAAGTGTTCTGTAACGAGGTGGCTGTCCTGAGGAACAAGAGTCGGACCCATGTGCAGAGTTGTAATGGTTTTATTCCAATGAGGCATGGTCAGGGACAGGCAGGGTCAGAAACACAGGCAATCAGAGATACACGAGATAATCCACAATCGAAGTCCAAAAACGAGGCAGGGGTCAGGGCAGGCAGAAAACAATCACAAAACCAGAGAGCAGTCCAGGGTCAAAACAGGCTAAACAGGCAAGGCAAAAACAGGCAAGGCAAAAACAGGCAATGGCAAAAACATGGAACAAGGCAGAAAACAGGGCAAGGCAAAACAAGGACAGGACAGAACAACATTGGCAAATCAGACACTTCGTTTGCTAGTCTGAGCTTTTATAGCTAGCAAACAGGAAGTCACGAACCAGGAAGCAGAGGGGGCAAATGTCAAAGTTCATGGGGAAAGGGCCCCCTCTGCTGGCCAGTCGTTACAACTATCTGTCTGTCACACTTGAATTTATGTAAGATACTTTTAGGCCACATACAAGCTATATCTAAACAGTATGTATATATCTTTATTTCCTGTCGTCTTGATAATAAGTGACTTTAATAAAGTGCTAAATTACTTTGCAAAAAATCTTATGACTGCATTCTACAGTCACTGTCCTCTTCATCTGCACCATAACTACTCAACTATCAAAGCAAATTGGACCTTCCTTTGTATCAGATTGCTGTTTTCTGACCCAATGCTCAATGTGAAATGACCTATTCATTTTTTTTACAAAAAAATTACAGTTTTGTATTGTGCTGTCTTGTATTTTGCTTTATTGCCCTGATGGTTCGCAAGACGTGATTTTTTTTATCTTATTTAAATAGCATTTCAATAAGAGAGAATTAAATAAAAAATTAATAAACTGACAAAATTCTATTTAATTAAGGCTAAGGCTGAATGGAAATGCAAAAATACAAACTGGAAGGCCAGTTTAACCAAACACCCACTTTAACTAAATAGATCATAGTGAGGATGTTTGCATTGTACAAAATTACTGACAGAAGGAATAGACGTGGCTATTATGTTACATGTAATATGGTGGGAAATTTAAATAGTGCACACCGAAAATATTAGTAACCCATTGTACTATAATCTGACATATTTCTAAGTGATTTTATTGGAAAAATATGCACCAAACAATTGTGCATAATTGTGCATCAAAATTTAAATGTGATCTCTCAGATTTCTTCATTCCACAACTGAGATTGTTACATGAAATAAATGTAACAACATAAAAGCAGACGGTTGCGCTTGTACAGTATGACCATATGTAACTTATGCTGCTTTTTCAATAAACTCTCTTGGAACGGTAGTTTAAGGAAAACCCTATTGGCTGGGACACAAATTTATTATGATGTCCTGAAGTGGGACATCATATAAGACTTAAGACTTCTATAGGTCTCAATAACATAATGAACTCTCCTGTGTTCTTCAGTCAGTGCACTTGTGAAAACCAGCAAAAAACATGTAGATTTGTATCTTTGGCTACAGATTTAAAAGACCCCCTCCCACTGCAGGATGTTAGATTGATATAAACATATTAGGAGGTTTGTGTCAATTTGCAACTTGTATCAGTCTGTATCAGTCTGGCATCAGAATAATAACATTAACTGGTAGCAGTTCTCATGACCAAAGAGAAGCTAAAACATCCTGTACAGATATGCAGATGATTTATGTGGATGTTGAGCATTTTTACAAAGACACACTGAGCTAATAAAGTAAATAAAAGGGGAAAAAAGTAACAAGACCTGAGGAATGTTCTTTAGTGCAGCCATGCTTTGCATTCACAGCAGGAGAAGCCAGTCAAACCACAGGAATGCAAAGCACTGCAGCAGACATGGTTTTCCACCAGCCCGTCTGAATGTGTATGTGAGAAAGGAACAGCACAGCAGGGAAAATACAAAGGGCTGTTGTGGTGAATACATTGTATGTACAGAACCAGAGACAGAAAGGTTGTACTGATTCATGTCAGTGCCTAATATCTTAATCAAACATCAAAACTGTTTCGCAATTTTAAAAAAATGGAACATTTATACTACTGTGTGCAAATGAGCAAAGAATTACCACAAACAATACAATTGATAGATTTCTATGTGTTGTTAAATACACAAAAAGGGTACTATGAGGAGTTACTTGGCCTCTGGCAAGCTTTGCTGGATGCTGGTTGGGAATGTATGACCTAAAAACTAATCTGTTCACTCTACATTGATTCTCTTTTATTGTTGGATACACCAAATGAAAGAGAACTAACATATTCACATTTACCATCTATCATATTACACAACATCATGTCTAGAGTAAATGTTCTACATCAATCACTGTTCTTTATTACAGAAATTCTTAACTGACATGTAGAAGTTCTGTTTGGTAATCCTACTGCGTAATGCACGAGAAAAGTTATAAAACACCCAGAAAAGGTTGCCTTTGCTCACACTGAGAGCAGTAAAGACTGAGAGCGGCTGGTTTGGTAGGTAATGCATAATCGCAGGGCAGTTAGAATAGAGGGTTGTTTTGACTGCTCTGTGTTGGCAAGGACTATTCTGTCCCAAGAGGTTTGACTTGGAAGGACTTTTGCACAGAAATACCTCTGGCACAGCCTGGGCTGACTCTGGGGTGGGTCTCCATTGAGCTGAACAGATGAAATGTTGCACCAGGGCTGGAGACAGAAAGCGGGAAGGAGGTGGAGGTATAAATCTGGCAGTGTAGACAGGATTGAAGCGGTAGAAAGCAAGCATACATGGAGCTGACAGCCCTCAAGGATGAAAGAAGGGGAATTTTTTCCTTTCAGACTTAATCCCACAGGTGCTCAGCAGAGGCTGAGGTGGCATATCACATTGCCCCAGCTCTCTCCAGCGCCCAATAACCCATCTCACTGTTTCCCCTCAAAGTGCATTTACACATTCCAGACAGGAGAGACCCTTGAAGACCTTCAACATTCAGCCTTCTGGAAGGAATTAAAGCTGGGGGGAGGTAGGCAAGGTGGCCATACATTTAGGTTTAACTAAATGTTCATTAAGATCACACTTCTTTTAAATAGCTAAAAACGATTTTGATGACAGATTTGATATTAAGTAAATTTACATTTAGCATATGCATCCAGTGCAGTTAACTTTTTTGCAGGGGCAATGCCCTTGGAGAATCTTGGAATTAAATGCTTTGAACAAAGGTTTTGTGGTAACTTCAGTGACTCCTTGTGTCAAAGCACCAATCTTCCAGTTAGTTGTAGCCGCTCCACACCATCCATGGTAAGCGACCAGTATCTAGTGTAGTTGTACCATAAATGGCCATTTACACACATGCTACTAAATTGTTGTGTGTTGCACAAGTTAAAGTTTTTAAAAGAGAGAATATATGTACAGAGGATATCATATCACTCAAGCCTACATCATGTTGTGGTTGAAAGGCTAAAATTCTCAGCTTTTTTTATTTTTTTATGTTTATTAAAATTCTGCTTATTGGTCCATAAATGGCATTATGTACCTACACATTGCTTTATATGGAACTAAAGTTACTTACTAATTACAGTAACTAGTAAAACAGTACTAATTTTACAGTTAAAGTTACTAATTACAGTAACTAGTACTTATTCCCCCAATGTGAACTTTGCATTGTAATGTAAGCAAGACCTCAGGAAGTTCTGGTGTGTTTTTTTTCCCAACAGTAGTCCCAGTAGACTTTCCAAGAATCTCTTGTCCTTAGTTAGGTCCATAATCATACTTCATCACCTGTGTAGTTCTGTTGGAACTTTTTTTAATGGAGACCACGTCTAAGACAGACGAGATGTGATTAGTCATCCACTGGCATGTTGTTCCACTGGCAGTGTTCCATTGGAGGAATCTTGAAGATTTCAGATCAGTAATGAAAAACTCAGTATAGCCCAACACTACTGCTGGCTACATGATTATGAACTAATGTATACTATAAATGTATGAACCATTTAGGATTTGACTCTGGATGGGGACTAAAAGCTGAAGGACATCTTAACCTTCTTGCTTCATTCTGATAACTTTCTCTCATGACAAACATCTCTAGCAAGTACTAAAATGTCTGACGCCTGTTGGATTAGATCAAGCCCATTTTTTCAGGAACAGCCCATCATATTTTAAAGATTAATGAGTTTCTTTGGAGAGCTTTCCAAGGGGACTATGCTGCTGTGGTATTTTTTGGGTGAGGTCTAATAAAGAGTTGACATAAGCAGTGAGCAACCAGGGTGGTGCAGTAGAACTGCCAGAATATTGACACAGACTACTAAAAGTTAACACTGATGTTATTTGAAAAGCGTGGTGGGTATTGGCGCCTGGAAACAAAAAAATAAGGCCACAACGGCACAACAAAGCTTAGTTTCAAACTTAGGGAATACTCTGCCTAACACTAAGAATGACACTGACCTTCCTACTCATCAAATGTGGCATACAGGACAGTGCTTTTTTAACTTTAATTTTAACTTTTTTAACTTTAATTTTTACCAACAGTTTTACTACAGTTTCATTTTGGAGATGAGAGTTTGAAAATGTTTAATGTTAGATCTTTTAATATCTATTGGTAACTTTGTCAACATGTAAACTAACTGTCATTAAATTGTAACTACAACTCCCCTTCAATACAGTATTAGTGAACTTTTGAGGTTTGAGTTAGGGTCAGTAGAATAGTTACTTATAGTGAATATAATCAACTGTAGTCTATCTTTAAAAGCCTTGCCCTGTGCTAGATATTGCCGAAGTAGCACATTCTAAATTAGTCATTTAAAGCAAGTAAAGTATGTCATAAGTTATTCATTTTAACTATAGCTATATGCTACACACACACACATATATATATATATATATATATATATATACATTCGCACTTTCATCCATCATGTTTTTAGAGGAACACAGGGCTTAAAGGTCAACTCTGCAGAAAGTTTAAACTTTCAGTTTTCCTAATAGCTTAGCAATGTATACATTCACAATTAGTTAGTTTTTGCACATCTGCTTCAGTCATGCTGTGATTAACCAACGAGGAGTAATACAGAGCAAAAAACAAGGAACATTTATTGCATTGACATTTTTGTTAGCCAAACATTAGCCAATTACCTCGGACGGAAACATCAGAAGCATGTTGCCAAATATCCAAGCTCCTTATATGACACATAGGTAGATGACACAGCTGTGAATGTATGAGACACAGCTGTTTTTCATGTATGAGTTTCCATCTGCATACAGAGATCAAAAGTATTCCATTAAGATCAGCTTCCATGGGGAAATCCATATGTGTTCTCTATGAATGGGAGGATAAAGGCCAACAGACTCAGGCAGAAGAAGATAATATATGTGAGACAAAACAAGAAATAAATAGATGTGTCTGTAGTCTGATTTATTTTTAAAAGAGGGCTCAGCCACATATGGCTTTATTCCCATCGGCTTCATTCCCTAATGCAATTCTAGTAGATCACAATTGCTGTCACGGAAAAACGTTTTATTTTTGTAACTTATTTTCCACAACACCATATGCAGTGTTATGCCCTTCTGGCCTCTGATACCATGTTATTCTTTTTATACCATGGAATATCTGTTGAGAACATAAATACAGTAATCATGTAGTAGCAAGGACAAGTGTATCATTTTCCTATAATCTTACTTTCCTTTAATTTCATTTGAGCTAAATTTAGAATGTACCTTGTATATCAGTTTATTGCAGAAATGAAGTTACAATCCTCATGTTTTGGTCACACATAGAATAGGTTTTGGCAGCCCATCGCATTTTCCCCATGCATCCTTGTGATGCATTCTCCAGTGTTTAGCCACCCATAGTGATGGTTTATTTTTTAGTCAAAAGTAAAGCCAGCTATAATTCAAAAAATAATTTAAAAAGATACTCAATTTAGCCAATTTTTAGTATCTATACTATATATTTTAAAAAACAAAAAAGTATCTACACTATATTAAGAATGGATTGTAGGGGTCTGTATAATATATTGCAATATCTTATTGGATAACCCTTGTTTAGGCCAGATATAGTGTACACACTACTTATCAAACATTCAAATTCTTTTTTGACATATGTTAATATACAAAGTTGAATTCTATGTTAAAGGTGACCTAGAGTGGTTGAGTGGAGTATATATTCTTGTTCTTTGATGTGACATAGAGAGAATAGCACTTTGGTTAAGTCTGTAATGCCCCAGAAGCTGTCTGAAAACCTCTTTCTGCGCCAAATTCTGCCCGCTGGAGGGGCTCTGACAACCTTATAATGATATGCGGAGCGCTTCATGCTGATTGGCTGCTTTTACTGCCACACGAAAGAATAATTATGAGACGTCGTCTCCTGGCTTCTAAACATATGCAGAACCATTTACTGGGCCAAACACATGCAGACCGACAGCTATGGCGCAGATTCAGCCTTATATGTTTGAGCCCGAACCATAGGAGGACACTGAATTAGAGGAAGAGCCTGTTCAGCAAAGGTAGGATTTACATGTTTCTCAATGGTAAGTTATTTATCTGTAATGTTTGTTTGAACGCTTTCAGCGTTACGTGCCCACAAAGTTTTCCCGTCATAATAAAGTTATAGCCACTACATCTATTTGGACATTAATCCTTTGCATCATCACGAATCAGGACTTCATACTAACTATAGATTAATGTAAAACTGTTCATGAACAAAGGCTTCAGGTTCGGATGTTAATCTTGGGCTGACGGTGCGAATCTGCCCCGTTCGAAACGAAAACAGAACTATGTCAAATAGATTTGAGCCACAGTGTAAAGTCAAGAATTAATATTAGCATGACAGCATAACTGGGCCAAACGTTTATCATTATTTAATGCTGTACATTCGCCTGAGCCATGCCATAATGAGTAACACTCAACGAGAACATAAATGTATAACAATATTTATAACATATTTATACTATATTTATTTTAACATATACCATTGCCGTTTGTCACTCAGAGAAAGGGACAGGTAGACCCAAGGTGACCCATTGACTAGCAGTGTGTAATGAGACTAATCCACATTTGGTTGAACAAAACAGAATAGAGTAAGAAAGTACATCATTGCAATAACAAATTATATTAGTTAAGCAAATCAGGCAGACATCATTTTGAATCATACCCAGAACAAATGTATTAAAATGTACTAAATGCCATTCTCCTTTCTCCCTATGTCTTGCAGGCAATGCAGATTTTCATCTTCATCTTAACATATTCAATGTCCTCTTCAAATGTGCTCTCCATGACTTGACTGGTGTTAAACTAAATGGAAGTGAAGCTGCTCTGGGGGGTATTCCAGAAAGCAGATTATGTGACATACCTGGGTATGTTTAAGGGTAAGTTCGTGGATAAGCTTAACTTTCGGTTCCAACAATGGAGGTAACTTTCTGGGTATGTATGTTACCATAGCAACTGATTCTCTTAAGATAACCTGCTCGGGAGCAGATTTTGTTTCAGTGTAACTTCGTTTCAGAAGGTTGGTGAGCACAGCGAGCCCTTTTGATGAGGATCCTGTGGACGTAGAAGCACAAATTATTCGAGGGGTTTTTTTTTGTCGGGAGAGGGTTATAAGACCACGTATTGATGTGTTTGCATATCCTAATGAATATTTGAAAGAGCGTTATCATTTTTCAAAAGATTCGTTAGTTTATTTAACACGTCTTTTAAAACTGCATATAGCAAATGTGACACACCGCGGTTCTGCGCTTGGCACAGAAAACATTCTGTGCATAGCAATTAGGTTTTTTGCGTCTGGCCATTTTTTGTACAGTGTGGGCAATTCAGAGCATGTGGGAAAGGCAACTGTGTGTAGAGCCGTTCATACAGTATGTCTGGCACTTAAACAGTTCTTACCCACGTTTGTACAGTTCCCTAGCCATAAACCTCTGCTTGTTATTAAAGACGAATTCGACTTTTATCAATTTTTTTGCAATGGTCTGCCAGGCAGTTTTTTTTTATTTCCTGAAAAACAATAAAAGTAAAATTCAATAATGTTTTTTTATAACATTATTGAATAATGTTATTGAATAATGTTATTCACTCCACCTCTGTGAAATACGCCACACTCTTTTTTTCGCTTTGAGTTTCCATGGTGACTCGTGAAATCGGCGATCCATTGAAAATGTCTTTATATATGCACCGCGCACGTGCATTAACTCTGGGTAACCAGTTGGAGGTTGATTAAACTAACTCTTCTCAGGTGTTTTGGAACCAACATACTCATGGTATGCCTGTTTGGGGTAAATCAACCCAGAGGTTATGGTTTATCAAATAAGTTAACCAAGTTTTCTGGAATTTTCCTGGTCTGGTGACGTCATCCCTTCCATTTGGGCAGCTGTGCGCCTTTTCCACATCATCAGAGCACTGATACTCTGTCTATTAGTAGCACTGGAGATACTGCATCAGTGCTACTAATCTATGAACAAGATTGAATGAGATTTTAACATTCATGTCAACAACCCTTCTTGCCATCTTGCTATAGAATTCCTAAAGGTATTGTATTGCTTAAACCTCGGATAACATGTTGCTTTTCCCACACACACCAAGATAAACATTCTTGATTTGGTCAAGTGCACCATTTGTGTATGATCTGGGTGTATCTGACCATAAGCTCATCTCCATTGAGCTGCCCTTTCTGTCTTCCCACATCAAGCCCAAATGTGAAATATGTTTTAGAAATTTGAAAAACATTAATACAGAAAACTTCAACTTTCAACATCTTCATTCTGTTCATGTCTCATCAGTTATTGAATCTTTGCAATTATATAAGATACCAAGCAGCATTTTGGATCTTCATGCACCTTCATGCTGAAAATGAAGGCAGACTTACTGTTCACAAGCAGGCCTATTGGGACCACCAAAAAGCTACTATTCAATTTTTATTCAAAATTGTTCTGGCAATCCCAAACAGTTGTTCTCCACCATGAATCTAAAAAAAATATTTTTTTTTAATTTTTTAAAGTTTTTGTTCCTTTGTTACCACTCCCAAAGCTGAAAACATACTGTGATTTCAAAACTAAACACTAAACATAACTCAAGTTATGTTCTTTCTAATGAAACTGTGGAATGTGTGTATATAGTAAAACCATAGACAAATTATTCCATACTGTGTACTGGATTGTGCTATAAAGGACAGTGTTTTGTGTTTGAATGGTTTAAATTATGCTACACACTACATTTTATTGGATTATAATCTGTGTTATACTGAGATATGGGTGCTACAGGGAAAGGAGTGGATGGACTCTTCCTTAAAGGTTATCAGTTAAATCCTCTGAAGCGTAGAGCTTGGTGGAGCCCAGTTAGGAAAACACTTTGGGCACCCAGAGGCCCATACGATCTATACAGACAAAGGTGTAACCAACATCTGCAAACTATTGCACCCCAATTATCCTCGGGTGAACCTCAAGGAAAATATGACACAAGCAACTGGAATGTAAACACGACCCAATGGGAACTCCCATTTATTTTCTCTCTTGCGTGAGCAGCAAACTCTATTTTGTTCTGTTTTTCTTTATTCCAATTTTTGCTATAGGCTGTTCTTGTTTGAATGCAGATAGAGATCACAGGCCCCTTTCATCAGTGTGTATCCCATTGCAATTACTCACATTGAGAAGTTTGAAAGGCAGAAGTAGTTTTGAAGTTTGGCAGGCAGTACCTGAATGATAATATTTTTTTCACGAAGTGGTAATTGCTTCTAACAGTTGAAGTGGGGCAGAGCTTTTAACTTTTGTTGGTGTTCTGGGTTATTCAGGGTACACTGACACTAAAAAGTTGAAACCCTCCAAAACAGTGAACACATTTTCATTTACACATTGGAGGCACACCACAGGTCTGCAGCACAGCTGTCTTCATGTTGGTCCCATTTTACAAAACCTACCAATCATCAATTCCAAATACTGAAGCAGTTATGGTGGGCTGACAGGGTGTGAGAAACCATCATCAACCAATTAAATTTGACCAAACTCATGGTAAATACCTCCATGTTACTGATGTAACTGATAAACAATCAAGCCAAACTCTCAGCTGCTTCACATCTGCAATTAAAGACGCTATATATACTTACCGCTAACTCATGAAGAACAAAGTCTTGATTTGCCATAGGTAGTCATTGCTGGGCATTTTCCTGAAGAGTCTTACCCGTTACACTGTTACTTACCTGGGTCTGTTTCCCATTGTTGTGTTTGTTTGATGCCTGCCCTGATTATCTGCCTGGACTGTTTTTGGTTACCTCTGATATCCCCATTTACCGCTATCGATCTCTGCCTCTGACGCTGAACAATGAACACTGCACATGGATCCCCTGAATTCAGAGCCTTTGTTACAAATAGATATATGCAATATATGAAGAATATATAAACAAACACCTTTTTAGGTGGAGGGTGACCTCCAATTGATTAAATGTAATTTAATTAAATGCTATTTATATAGCACTTTTCATAAATATTGCCATGCTTAGCAGTTTTACCTAGAATGAAAAATTAAACAGAAAACAGAAAAAAGGCAAACCGTGTACAAGACTGAAAACAAAATATATTGTATTATTATATGGTAAGTATATATGAAATTTACTTGCCAAAGTAAATTTAACCATGTTTAACCAAATTTAACTGTTTAACCATGCAGTTCACATAGATAAATCAGGAATTAGTGCTGGGCCCCCATCCTTCGTCATACATAATCACATTTAAAACACTTTGGCGTGGTTTCAGCTTATGATGTTTAAATGCAATGTCACAACCATCATTTTTAATGCTCAAAGCCACTGCTTACAGGTGTATAAAAACAAAGCTGCAAACTCTTACACATTCTTACCATACATTGAAAGAAAACATTGCAGAGCAAAGAGACTGACATGTGCGTACATATCTCTTTTGAATTATTATACATCAATAAATGCTTCTCATAAGCATGTAAACAAAGGGAAGTGAATAAAGTGAAGTGAAGATATGGTAACGATATGGTAACCCATACCCAAAACATGATCCCTGTTTTGTCTTTAAAACCATACAGAGATGAGGTTGAATTGAGGTTGCATGCAAAATCTTAGGAGGCACATGCCAATCTGGGATTCAATTTAGAAGTTTCTTATCTGTGTTATAACACTTCCAATGTATCACAATTTCAGAAGTCATGATGATCCTATTCCTAACCAACAATCCAGCACCAAAAAAGAACAACGGAATTACTAGACATAAGAAACATGCCACATATCAGCTTCCTGCAGGTAACAGAGCAGTCCTTCTCTCTAATGGAACCATCAACAGATGTGTCCGAGGTGAAAATAAAAAAGTAAGCCAGTGTTTGTGTGTGCCAACATAAAGAGGGAAATGAGACATGAGTTATAATGGGTTTGGTCTGGAGAACAAACTCAAACTTCTGACAGTCACTTGTGACTTGGTTATGTAATGTTCCAGCAGGAGCTGTGTGTAGCTGGAGTGTGAGGCTTGATATAGCCCTTAAGGGGAACAAGAAAGGCAAGAAAAACAAGGCCAAGAAGTTCAAGGTGTTTATGCACCTTCTTAAGCAAAGAGGGTAATACTAGACCTCCTTTAATTAGACAGAATCTAGCAGGATAGTGCCCATGATCATACAAGAGCAGCATCAACAGTTAAACTACAACTGAGAGATAAAAGCTGCCAAATACCCATACTTACATGGCTGAAACCATGACACCACATAACTTGTACAATTTAGGATATAGCCAAAAAGAACAGAGAATGCAATAAAATTAAGATGACCTTGCCGATGGTTATGATCAGAAAGTCATTTTACTATATTTTACTATGTATTAGTGTATTTAAATACCGTATAATGCTTTGCTGCTTTATGATACTTATGACATTACAAAGGCATATTGATGTTTTATTGATGCAAGCTTTATTGATAACATGTACATTAGACATTTTTAATATAAATCTTTAACTAAACACCTCAACTTCAAGGTAACTTAATGTTGCAGTGTTTGACTTTTTTGGGAACACCCAAAAAAGTTGAGCTATTAAATTAAACAAGATCAAACACTGTCACATGGTAACAGCTCAGCTGGAGGTTTGGAGCTTCAGCCAAATTAAGCAACAGATGCTCATGAGAAGAAACACATATCAAAGTCTTGAACTAATCCACACCCATTTTCCAGCCTGATGGCATTTCTTCCAGAATTTATTTGAGGATCCTGCCCAGCAGAAAAAAAGGACATAAGCAGCACTGATGGGAAGTCTCAGACAAAGTTAAAAAAGATATCCCCTGTGGCAGACAGCACTGTGCAACCACGCTAGGAATTTCCCACCATAGCATTCACAGCCCCAGTATTTTGCTTCTTCTGAAAGCTTTACATTGTTTGTAATTGTTAATGTTACATGGCAAAGCTGTTATTATTGAAACCCTGGCAACAGTAGCCATCTGGCATATTGGTTCATCCGTCATAAATGTCATTGTACACATATATACTGATAGTTTGCCGAGTAATACATTTTTTGCAAACATCATTACTCAATGACAACATACTAAGAGCAGGATAACATATCAGTTGCACTTACGAAAGACGACTTTGAGAGTTTTTTTTAATAACCAGCAGTCATTTAATTACATAAGAGCAAGACGCTTCTGGCATTAAACACTGATGGCTTCACCACAGAATGTGAGCAACATATTCATCATGTTTCTGGGATCAGTTGTAGACCCAGATCGTTGGCTTAGTCAAAATAATATTGAGTCAGATGTTGAGGAGACTTAAAGCTTAAATTTTTGTTAGACAAAATGTCTAAGAAAAAGTGTGTGTTTTTTTATGAGTCTATCTTAGACATATCATGATAGTAAAACTTGTGGCTTGTAATGAGGGACTGTAATGAAGATCTTTAACCTTTTACAAAAACATGTTTCACACTGACCTGTTGAATCTTAAAAAACTTTATTAGGGAACTTGATTTTTAAATGTTTTAACCAAAATGTATGGCATTTTTATTTTCTCAGGTTGGTTAGGGTTAGTTTTTTCAATGTCTATTGAAATGAAAAACTGCTGTTGTACAGGACTTGACGCTTCTAATGCCACAGATAAATGATAAAGATATATTAAAATATGATTAGTAAATAATTAGTTGATAAGTAAAAGCACACACTGGCAACTGCTGTTTTTCACAATATTTAGTTAATATCAGTTTTGCGGTTTACATGAACATTATCCATTTTGATGCGGTTAAAGACAGAAGCGTCAAGTTCTGTACAAGAGCAATTTCTTCCGGCAACTTCTGTATCGCTTCCTGAGACTGCCACCTAGCGGGAGGTCGTACTTTATGCAGGGTTGTGTGTGGATCCTAAGTTGCTTGTTTGTGGATTGTCCAACAAGAAATTCTCAAAATTCAAATGAACCGAACAAGATTAATGAACTCACGTGTAAAATCAATGGATAACTGTGCATGCATTTGTTAATATTTTTAGATGATTTTCATTCCCTAAGGAGACACGTTTGACATCATTTGTATCCCATTTTCTGGCACACATTTCTAAAACATAAATTGTACATATACAATGGAGTGGTTCAGAATGTGTAGAACTTTTTCACTGTTCTTAAAGGCCGATATACTGCCATTTTCTGACAAAACAAGGAACACACAAAACCATCACAGCAAACTGTAAAGATTCACAAATCCATAACCTATCCTGACTGGTCTAGTTAAATCTCATTTTTACTGCTGCTAAATATGACTTAAATTTAAAAGAGAACAACCAGGACTGCAGATGTGGTTGAGACATGGTTCTTTACTCAAGTACGAATAAGTCATAAAAATCAATAAAAATGAAAAAGTCATTTTTGCATGTTTTAAAAGTATGGGAGTAATTCATTTTACATAATTTTAATGCATTTTGCAGAATTTTCATGTTGTAATAAATCTGTCTTTTAGCCATAATATTGATTACATTTTCTTATATAACACATTTAAAAGTGTATGATCACATATTAGATGTATATAATAAAACTATGAGTTCACACCATGTACAAGACAAGCAGACAGTTCAGTTTAGAGATATTTGATATTAGGTGTCATTGCTGCATTGTACTTTAAATTCTATTACTGGAGTGGTTATATTCATCATCATCAACAGGTGAAGTTGATAATGTGCAATTTGGATTTTGTGGGATGTCAGACTAAAGTACAATTTTAGTTCAAACAACAGAAAATTCTCACAGCCAAAATTATATTACAAGATGATGTAGAAATAAATTACTCTACCAACAAAAGTGCCAATTTTACACCTTACTTTGCTACGAATTAACTTGTTCAAATGAAATAACCTGCTTTAATTTAGAAACGTAAAGTAGTGTTAGTGCTAGAAATGTATCACAAAAATGAAACCATAGATTACTTAATTCTTTTCCCACTCTATTTGCGAGCCCATCCACCTTCATTACCATGTACAGAGGGGAGAGAATAAGGAATGTTACATTCTGTTTACTTACTTCATATTGCAATTAACCCCGTAAAAGTAAACAGACAGACCTACAGGTGCTGCTGCAACTTTTGCCTTTCTCTCCATATGGATGGCACTGGGATTGTGTGCAAGAAAAATTAAATAAACAAAGAAAGAAAGAAGGCAAGATAGAAGAAAGCTTTTTACTGGGAAGAGACTCGCCAGATGATAATGCCAATGATGAGGAGCACTATGGCGAGAATCACTGCCAGGATACACATCTTCTTACGGGATTTTTGCTGCAGAATAATCAGGTAAGGAAAACATTGTTTTATAAAAAAAACACTGTTAAAAACATTGTTTTAAAATATAAAAATTTACTACACAGGTATATCATATAACAAGTGTATGAATAAAAGTCTGTATAACAAAAATCACAAGACTTTCTATCTATTTTTAAAACTACCAACACATTTTTTTTACATTGTCTTAATTGTACATGCAACATAGCCGAGCCTCTAGGACATCAGTTACCTAGAAAAGTATTAAAGGACCATGCATATTCTCAGACAAAGTATGTGTAGCATTTTTGGGCATCCAAGGTAAAGTAATCAAGAAATGAATGCTATTCAGGACAACATAAACATTTAAAACACAAAAGAGCTACATTTTTGAAAAATTTTCATCCCCAATCGACGCCTTAAGAGAATTCTTCCAACCTTGATAAGAAACAGATACTTGAATAACAGCAGGAGATTCAAGTACTGGCAGCAGTAATTTGCAGTCGTCTGGGGAATATCTGGCATATTTTAAACCAGAATACATTCACAATGCCCAAAAATGCTTCCTTCTATTGAAGGAACTATTCCTGTTTTGTGCTGCTTTGACATGCCGGTAAACATGCTCTGGTGTGTGTTTTTGGTATAGTTCTCACCTGGTAGTGAGCTGCTCTCTGGAGCTGCTCTGTTCCTCTTTCAACATGCACCTCTGCACTCTCCACATTAGCCTCTATGCTGTCTGTAAATACACCCATTTAAAAGCATTTAAAATAACATTCCAAAGCCATTTTGAACAATGCATAATTTTTATCCTGAATTGTTTTAGGCAAAAGTTCTTAAACTCAAAGTTTCCATCAATAATCATCAATGTGCAAAACATAAACAACAATGTATTGCTATAGTTAGAAGAAATAGCCCCCTGCAACCAGCACAGAGCATAAAAAATAGCATTTAGCATAATAAACATAAGTTAACATGTAAAGCAGGTCTACAACGTCAAGCATCATGAACAGACAGATTTTCTCTCATAGGGAAACAAATTAGGCATCCTAGGCATATCCTGGCTCTTTCATGTTCGTTCTTTCGAAACTTACAAACAGAATACATTTACCTATCATTTCACCCTGATCATGGATCATCACAGCAAGATCCTTGAAAATCTGGTTCACATCCAGAATGTCAGACTGCAAAGAAACACAATTGGGAAATTTAGGAACTCTCATCCATCTTGTGTAATCTGACCACAAGTTAGACCAGACACATAACATGGCAGTGACAGGCATCTGAAACACATCTTAAGAATGTAAATGCTGACGCTGTGTTATGTTTGACACTATGGAGAACACATCTTAGACATGCCAGAGTCTGAACATGTGTAAAACCATGCATATTTATAAGCAAGTTTAAGGTTGTGTGACATAACATTGCACAACAAAAAGCCTTTGAAAAGTTGCCTGCAAAATAAGTCACCAGCTTTATGTATTCAGAAAGCCTTTAAGTCTGCATGTAGCCAAGCAGGGGACAGTTGTGGTCTACTGGTTAAGGAGTTGTGCTTGTAATCAGTAGGTTGCTGGTCCAATTCCAGTGCTGGCAGGTAGCAACTGAAGTGCCCTTGAGCAAGGCTCTAACCCCTGATAGCTCCCTGGGCACTGCAGTGATAGATGCCCACTGTTCCAGGTGTGTGTTTACTCCTCACTAAAGGTGGATCAAATGCAGAGGCCACATTTCAGTTAAGGGTAACTGTAACTGACAAATACATGTCACTTACATAGTAACATTTTGAGTTTGGAAACAGTCAGAAAAAAATGACTTAGAAAAGTTTTAAGGTGTGTGTCACCATGCGCTTGTTATATCACGGCAGGTGGCATTCATCATGTGTGTGTGTTTTGTTTGGTCCATCTTCAATTTTTTTTTCCTCCATAATGAGGTTGCACAAGCATGGGTATGGGCTGATGCCTAGGGTTAAAGAGACGCTTGCGGGCCATCTCCCTCTAAGGCATCGTTAGCCGGAAAACTGTCTTGTCCTAAGAAGGCTTACTTCTAATGTGGTAGTCAAGGCATATCCAGCAGGTCAAGGTGAATCTGAATGAATTAAATACCTGAACTAGAGTTTTGGTAATGTATAAAGGAACAAGAAGAGTAGAAAGACGAGTTAACCTCAAGCTGGCGGATGGCAGTTTCTCTTTCTTTAATGAGCTCCAGGTCTTCCTCTGTTATGGCTACTTCTTCAGTCTGTGTTGTGGTCTCACCCCAGTCATCATTACTGAAAAACAGACAAAACGATTTAGCCTTGCTGGCCATTTTTATTACAACTCGCAGCACTGAATTAAAATAAAGCCTTATATCTTATATTAATTATATCTGAAACATACTTATCAAAGGACACCAACTGGTCATCATGACCCCTGTCTTCAGCCTGCAGTCAAATCACAAAACAGAAATATTCACTTAATACACACAAGTATTAAACAGTAACCTTAACATAATAGGCAAAATGTAGCAAAAAGTAGGGTGAGATCAATTTGACTTTAAAATATTTCCTTAGAAACTAAACACTCTTGCTGATAATTCTATTGTAGTATACTAATGGGTCTAACTAATGCGTTTTCTTTTTTTAGATTGGGTATTTTTTAGTTTTGTGTGAATTATACCTTCAGATCTTGGCTTTGGTGCTGTGAGCACCACACTATTCAGAGAACATTGTGTATATTTCAGAAAGAGGAACTTCTCTATTTCTCATAGAAATGGAGAAGTGAAGTTTGCAACTAAAAATATTTTTACATCATGTTTGTGTGGAAAACCAATGCAAAAGTTAATAATATAAATATCAGTTTATCTTATTTACAACAAAAGTTACTTTTCCTGACATCTTAGATATATTCAAACCATTACAAACATAACAAGATTTAGAATCCATACATAAATTAGGCACAGGCAAATTTTACACTAATCTCAACACAATTCAATAATAAAGATTCTGTTTCAAACCTAGAAAACTGCCCATCACCATCATCTAACCCTGATTCTAAGCAACATTTTTCAGTCACCCACATGGTTCATTAGAGCATGGATGCAATTTGTGTAAACAGCAGACACAAGGGTTATAAACAAAGCAATTTTGCAGTCTTTCCTAAAAGATTCATAAATCTCTCTTACTGAGAGACGGGACCCTGCTCGAGCTCTGGCCACCGATTCTTTCTCCTTCTCTGCGGCCCGACGCTGAACTGCCTGGAAGTTGTTGAGTGCAGCTGAAAAATCGTTCATTAGACGATCTTTCTGTATTTTTTGCTGTCTCTGTTACAAAAAAGAAAATCAATCTTTTACAAGTTAATACAATTTATAGAACACATGCAAGGAACTCTAAAACCCCAAATCTTTTAATTTTTGTGTGACAATTTAGTACACAGGATTAATGTTCAGCCAACATAGACAACAAGTCAAAGGTTTGGACACACCTTGGATTGAATTTAAGGTCCTTATGATCCAAGATTCTTAAAAAATATACAAATGTTGTACTTTTGTTTATTTTGTAATGGAACAGTTGTACTGCACAGGTCAACAAGGGCCTGGTACAAAAAAAGATGCACCTCATGAAGTTGGAAAGTTTTAAAAGATGGCTACTATAAAAAGACCAGATACTAAACGAGATCAATTTAACACCTATACTTTTATTTGTGTTACTTCTATCTTAAGTTTACTATTATTCTGCACACAACAAACAATTAAGATAGCATATCTGCAAAATCATTACTAGCATAGGACATCAGCTGGTAATGTATGAATACAAGTGTTGCAGGTATTATGACTTTCAGTAAATGAGAACACCTCAAAAACAGCCTGTGAAAAATTGTCTAATGACTTGTTGACACCCACAACCACAGCCTGCATGTTAACACGCACCTGTTCAGACAGCGAGACAGGCAGAGAGATTGAACCAAGATCTTTCAGGTGTTTGTTGGTCTCTTTTGCCAGCTGGTTTGTGTAGTGTTGTACCTGCTGACTGTAAACAAATCAGACATATTTAGATTACAAAAGCAAAGAACAGGAAATGCTCAGCTGCAAATAAAACAAGAGCAAAACACACTTACAGTCTTTCCCGCAGGTCACTAGTGTCTTGTTTTGTTCCCAGTTGGTTTACCATGCTCTTGATTTGAGCCGCTAAAGCAGAAAAAATAACAGTTAGAACTAAAACAACCTCTACAAAATCAACTCTACTGTTGGGTATACTGTGGGTAAATCTCACTAAGAAATGGAGAATAAGAAATTATATTGTTGCATCAGGAAACTAAGCATATACTATTATTAGTGTCATTAGTGTAAAAACAATTGTAATTTGGCATTTAGCTTAAATAAGCAAAACTTCTATACAACTACCATGATATATAAACACTGTCACTTTTTCACAAATTGCATTGCATTTAGGGTATGTTTACATGACAACAATCTACTAAAAACAACAAAAAAAATCACGTAAACGAAACTAAACTGTTACACAGATCCATTAAAACAACAAAAAAGGCCAGGCCAGTAGTTACAGATGTCACTAAAAAGACAGAACATGTATAAGCATGTCATGTCCACACATTCATTTTAACACTGTATCATTTTCATAAACTTGCACTTTAAATTCTGTTACTGAACGTCTGTTCTTTAAGGCATGAAGTATTTGTCATGTAGATGAAAGCCCAAAACATCAAATGTTCATTAATTAAAAACTGTGAAATGTAAGTGGTACCTAAGTTTTCCTACTGAAATATACAGAAAAAAACCCTGCCCATAATGCTTAAGGCAAATCATTCAGATAAAGAACGACTGATTGATGCTATTGACTTTTTAACATGCCACAGTAGTATAGTTAAACTACATAGTACAAACTTTGTAAACATACTAAACTAGCCAAACTTTGTTGTGTTGATAAAGCTCAGGCTAAAAAACATGTAATGGTTTAAAATACTTCAGGTAATTCTCTAGGACAATGATAACAAATTAACACGTTTTAGTATGTTGTTAGTATGTATGTTTTAATCTAGTATTGATTTTAGCATTATGCTAAACATGACTAGCATATGCTAGAATGTGCTAGAATGAATATGCTAGAAAGTTTATTAAATTGCTACCTTAGAATTATAAGGTTCTATATGACTTTTGTCAAAATAGAGTTATTGACATTCTTACTCTAATATAACTTTTTTACAGTATTATGGGTGTTTTATTTTTAAAAAATTGCATTTTGTGCATTTAATTTATAAAACAATTTCTAGTAGTTTTGTACAATGCAAAATCTTAAACCTTACTTTTTTGTACTTTTGTCAAAATGCAGACAGAATCTTATAATTCTAATGTAGCAAAATATGTGAATTATATATTATGAATATTACATTTACATTTTACATTTATTCATTTAGCAGATGCTTGTATCCAAAGCGACTTACAATTGAGTAATAGACAATAGACACTGTAAGTGCTCAAAATACAAGTTTAGAGATAGCTCTTATTAGAGTATTATTAGCCACAGTAGAAGGGATTAGATGAACTAAAGAAGAGTAGGAAAAAAGGGATAGATTTTTTTAAATACTTAAAATGAGGTTAAGTACTCACGAAAGAGATGGGTTTTCAGCCAATATTATTATATATTCTTTAAACCTTATATAAAAATTATATAATAAACTAAAAAAAGATACTTGGCGTCCATGTATGAATGCATCACCGTTATCAATTTTTAACTGAAAATATAGTATGCCATATTTATTTCTTATGCCATCCCTACCTAAAAAATAATGATCATGGCCAACAAACTGTATGTAAATTCCATTTAAGAAAATTCTTTACTAAATGTTTTTTCTACTATTAAAGTAATTTAAGCTTGAAGCACCAATGTCACATGTTTATGAGGAGACAATCAAAGGACTGCAGGCAATGTGCTTTGCAAAGTCACAGTTACAGAGAGCACAAAAAAGACAAGCTTGACACAATGGTTGAGACTAATTTTAAATTTAAAAATTAACTTGACCTGGTACCTAAAATGCTGCACTAACGGAGCTAGACATGACACAACAGCCAAAGACACTCGCTCACACTTCTGTACATACAAACATTTGCATCTGACTTTGATTTACATGACACGTCCACCCATCGCTACAAACTTACTGTTCTGTGTTATCTTTTGAATATTGGAACTACATGTCTGGATCAAGCTGCCAAAGTCTTTCGGTGGGGCACGCGGCTCTGTCCTTCCGTACGACATGACTGCTGGGTATTCCACTGGCCCTGTTTGGATATCTTGTTTTGAGAGAAATGCAGGAGAAACTAGAGCAGGAAATCCGTCAGTGTCTAAAAGTGCTGGTGCGAGAGAAACATTTCATCAGAACACAAAACAAGCTGAATTACTGTCAGTGATTACACATCAAACCTTGCCTTAAAACAAAAATTGATACATTTGTTCATTATGACGTGTTGGATATTTGACTTTATCAACAGCAGTGTTCAATGTCACCTTACAATCTGCACAGTAATTATTAAACAACTTGATAAAACAACTTGACAACTCAAATCACAGTACTAATCTAGGTGTGTGCACTTTAGAGCTAATGCTTTATACAGTCTGCAGGCATAGTATGTAATGCATGCCAGCAACGAGATAAAAATTGGTGCTTAAGAAAACACTCTACAAGCAACACTCTCACAGATAGACATACAAACTTAAGGAAAAAACGTAATGATTCAATGTGTCTGCCTGTTCATGTTACCATGTATACAAATGACCGTCTTAATAGGCATCACACTCACACACGTTTAGGTAAATCTGTAACAACAATAAATAATTGAAATTAATGTGGTTATTTTGAAAGATGAGAGTGCTGCTAATAAGGTTATGACTTGAGCTTATGTAAAACTGAATACGATCATGTGATATACATGTGAGCGCAATAATGTTCACACAAAGTCCGTAAAATAACTAACAAGGGTAACAGGGCATTAGTTTAATTAAGTTTCAATATATCAACAAAACTAAGTCACTGTCAAGTCAATCATATTCGATTTGAGATCAGTAAATGCTAAGCTCGCGAGCTAGACTAAACGTCTTGAAAAATCTTGTGAAACAGGAAATCATGTGAAACAGCAAAACACTCTACAGGACAACATTTCCATTTATTAAAAATATCGCTGTTTAATTCTAGTTCCAAATACAAAAATTGTAAAAAAAAAAAAAAAAAAGAAAAAAACCGTTAAACTGCAAAACAATAGTACCAAAACACTATATATATAACATAATAATAACGTAGCTTTTCTGAGTTAACCCGCTCACGACCAACCTCTATTGGCATGGCTAGTGATGCTTTGAATTCTGTTACAATTATACAACAAATCAGTCGTTATAACGTATTTATTATTTTGGACAAATAAACACATTTACCTTACTCGATCTCTGGGCCGCTCCTCAATCGGGACTTCCGGTGTGATATACTTTGTACTTCCGACAAGGGACAGCGCCGTCACAGGCACGTAATACTACACTACCGAGAACTAACTAATAAAATATTATTTAAAACTAGGTGAATGATCTAAACATACGTTCTCCAAAAATAGCATACATTATTTAATGAAAAAAAATCCGAAATGCATATTAAAGTACACATCCGGGGAGCAATCAAGGATTTAGTATTTACCTGCCAGCATTGGAATTGAACTGGCAATCTTTTGGTTAAGGTGCTGTATTTGAGACATATGCATATATGAAACATATATGATACAACAATTTACAAATTGTTTACTGTATGCTTCCCATTAAAATAACACAAGGAATGAACTGACAAAACTAATTTACTTTTATTTTTAAAGCAAATATTTTACTTCTACGATAACATAAACATCCAATAAACAACCAGAATTAAAATTCTTCAAACAACATCATCTAATGTTTTAATCTAATTTAAGTGAATTATTCTTCATATTGAATTATTTTAGGAATGCAACCTTTATGATATAAACAAATTGTACATGAAAACAAATTACAGCATTCTCATTCCATTTCCTCGTATTGGAAGATTGGCTCTGGTAGGTAATATGTAACACTACATGTCACCCCATCCCACGATTCGGGAGGCTGGAAAAAACACCCAACTAGGGCACTGTAAAATTCCTCACTCTGCTCCATAAATCTCTGATTTGCCTCCATCACATTTAGTTTAGGGTCTGGATCTGCAACACAGATAAACAACATATAGCTGGTATAGAAATGTAGCTTAACATATTTAGTGGAATCAATAATCCTTGACTAAAAGGTAAATATAACGAGAACAAATGCTAATTATGTTTAGCATGTTGCATGTTTAAATGTCATGAGAGAATTTATAACATTAAATTACATATTTCGTCCAGGGGAAACTTTTAAATGAGAACAAATAACAAAGTTACCCTTTAAGACTAAAACAATGATTATGAACTACTTTGAAATTGTTTGGTAATAATTGTGTGTCTAATTTAATATAAAAAAAAAAGACTTACACTCAAGATCATCATCATCTGTCACTTCATAATCCTGTGTTTTATTATTTAAAATAACAAAATATATTTGTATTTTATACTGTTTGTTTTGGAACTTGACATAAAATATATGACAACAAATGTATGCCAGCTAATAACAATAACAATGCAAGAATTTACCT
Source organism: Yasuhikotakia modesta (assembly GCA_036877545.1). Taxonomy (NCBI): domain Eukaryota; kingdom Metazoa; phylum Chordata; class Actinopteri; order Cypriniformes; family Botiidae; genus Yasuhikotakia; species Yasuhikotakia modesta. Next base: position 30,595 of record JBAJNP010003286.1, read on the forward strand.
GTTGGATATTCTGAGAATACTGTATATAGTTGTAATCATAGTTACAGTCATATGTAGTGGAATAGTTGGGGTATGATGGGTTATAGTACTGGTTCAAAAATGAGTTATGACTGTCGTAGGTTCCTGCTTGAAATTGCCAATTTTGGCTCTCTGTTGGCTCTTTCTTCTTTCTAGTGGAGGGAAGGATTATACACATGAGTTTTCTAGTTTGGTGTTCTAGTTTTTCTAGTTTTCAGTCAGTTTTCTAATAACACTATTTCTCATACCAACAGTATTGCTCAAACCTAAGGTATGAAGTGTGAAAGATACACAATAAATGATGTAAATGAAATAAATACAGGGGTGGGCTTTTTTATATAAGCCAGGCTAACTTAATCCTTTTTAATGAAAACGTCTAGTTTAATATGTCCTCTTCATGACCACAATAATAAAATTGCTTTTAACACTGGTATACAGTAGTTTATCAAAAACACTGTCATTGTCTGGGGAGACAGAAATCAAGTCCCACCACCCTGACGACTCAGCCCTCACCACACAATTCACCATTACAACTAACACTTACAGTTTGTTTGTAGCCAGGCTGAGACGTAACGTTTTTTTCCCAAGTCCAGAGGCTCCCTGGAGCTCTGCCAGGGCCCGTCTCTGATCTCTCTCACTCTCAAAGCTCACAAACCCACAGCACCTACACAACAACACAAATCATTTAAAAAGGGAAATGTATTGAAATGAAGTCAAATCTCAACAGTCAAATCTCACTTAGAGTAGCCGCCACTGTCCAGGACAATCTTCCCACTACAGCAGGATGGGAAATGATAATGAAAAAACTCATACAGCATTCCATCATCCACATCTGGCGTGAGATCCGAAACAAAGAGGGTGAAACTGCAGGAGCAGCAGTAAAATAGTGAGGAGAACTTTTAAAACAGGTGTTTGACTAAATGGACAGAACATTACAGGCCAAAACACTGTTTTGAGTGCTTATTAGTAATCTGTAATTTTAAGTCAATCATTTTCTTTATTGTACAAAAAATATTTTTTTAGAATAGTCAGTTTCCAGGTGCAAATGATCTCAGGATGGTCATAATGCAGTATCTCTATGACATCCATGATACTGAACCCCATTTATAAATCTTTACAATAGCAGTATGACAGCTATATCTGCCTAACCAATTCCGAATCTTTGCTCGGTTCAACATTAGCAGTGTATAAATTGCTGCATCATTGAATTTACAAATTACTCTTAATTCTGGTGTTGAGGTAAATCAGAAGCATTAAGTTGATATAATCCATACTTAATATTCCCCAAACAAGGCAATTTAAAACAAAAATATAACAGAAAATATTTCTCACTGGCTTTCCCCTTGTTTACCATAAGTGGCACGACTAAGCTTGAATCTTTTCGGCTGTAAAGATCACAAAATGGTTTCGAGTGAGATTTTGTCAGCAAAGTACAACTGTAATCATTTTCGTAATGTAAATGTAGTGTTTTGCAAATGCTTACAGGTGTGGCACCAGGTAAAGGTTTTCCATTCACTTTGCGAAGGCACCTCTCTACTGAAGTCTTATCTACAAGCTCCACAAAACCATAACCTGCCACTTCCCTGGAAAGATAATCAACATTCTGACACTTAACCTGAGAGAAAGAAAGAGAGAATAAGAGAGAGAGAGAGAGAGAGATTACCCTGTTATTTTGTCTCTTATCAGTCTGACTCTTATCACAGTTTCTCCCATCTGAGCAAAAGCTCTGCATATAAACTCCTCATTCATGTAGGGCTCCAACTATTAACAAACACACAAGTTACTGTCATGTTCTGTGACATATGCTTTGTAAAAGGATTCAAAAGCTTCAAGTACACGAGTAAAACATGTTGATGGCAACAATTTTGCCGTAATCACTCACGTTACCCATCCACAGGCTGTTCATTTTGCCTTCATCTGTCCTGAAGTGTTTCGTTTAATTATATTTCCACTTTTACAAACAGATCTTTGGCATGTAAGGCGAGCTGTACGTTTCAAGCACGTGTCAGTGTTTATAGAGAAAGAATTTGCTTCCCAACAGCGGCACCAATTGGCAAGAATCAGCATTGTTTACTGTGATTGGTCTATGAAGCGAATAATCTTATAAAAGATGTGAACTTATATATCTAATAAATAGATATAGAATATCTATACATTCAACTATAAAATTAAAATGCTTTTTAGAATTAACTTTAATTGTTATTTATTTTAGAAATTACTTTTAAAGATGCATAAACTGACAATTAAAAACTATAATGTTAATGAACAGCAAACAAGTTGGGAGATACTATAACGCTTTATGCTAAAGAGAGATATACAGCAAGAAATATAAATTATTGTAAACCTGAGAAATAAATATATAGTCTTGTAAAAACAGTCTAGAAAAATACATAAACATTTGCCATTTCTGTAAATATTTATTGGTAAAATTTAGACAGCATTGATAAACAATATATGTGAAAGTCCTGTATTACTTTAATACAAATCACCATAACACAAAACATAATACTATATTTACAGTATACTGCCAATTAACCATTAGACATGTTACATTAAATATTCACAAATTGGGGATATGTGTATTAAAGAGGCAACTTCAGTGGTGTGTTTCAGATGACTAGCTCCCATGATAATAGTGATAGCAGGTATGATTCATTTATTACAGTGGCCTTAAATTCAAATTTTATTGGTCACATGCATAATCGTACACAGTATGACATGTAGTGAAATGCTTTTACGCTGCTGACCCTGGGAAGAAAAGTTATTTAAACATAACAATAACAGTAGAAGTAACAGTAAAACAGTAAATTGAAGTCTAAAAAAAAGAATATAATATATCTATATAACAAATAAAGTAAATAAATACAATAGTGAAGTAGATGTGCAAATGGAGCAAGCAGTATTTAAGAGTCCTTCAGTGACAAAACATTGTTGTTAAGAGACTGTATGGCCTGAGGGAAGAAACTCCTTAGTCTCTCAGTGTTGGTCTTCAGGGAGCGGAAGCGTCTCCCTGACCTCAACAGTGTGAAGAGACTGTTGTTGGGATGGCTGAGGTCCTTCACTGTCTTCCTGGCCTTGGTCCAGCACCGCTTGCTGTAGATTGTGAGCAGGTCAGGGAGCTTGGTACGGATAGTGTGTTCAGCTGATCGCACCACCCTCTGGAGAGCTCGTCTGTCCTGCATGGTGTTGTTCCCGAACCAGATGGTGATGTTTGCCGTCAGGATGCTTTCTATGGTGCAGGAGTAAAAGTTCCTGAGCACCTTAGTGGGCAGTTTAAAGTCTCTCAGGCGTCTGTGGTGGAAGAGACGCTGACGGGCCTTTATCACCACTGTGTTGATGTGACAGGACCATGACAGGTCCTGTAAATCCTAAACTTATATACAAGCGAAAGCAATTAATACAGTGCTTTAGATGCAAATGAGTTTATACAGATTTACTATAGGTACAAATACTACAGGGCAGCATTTCTTAAATGCATTGTAAACCTAAGTATTTATTTATTGCACCAACTGGTAATCCGTTACGCCAGAGGTTTGAGAATGCTTTTTGCTTTAAGAACTTTTTGTACAAAGAAATTAATATTAAATGTCACAAACTGGCTACTAGTTACTAGTGGAAGTTTACTAGTTTTAGAAAAACTTTGTGTTAGGCCAATTAAAAGGAAGACAACAGCTTTCCATATTTTCTTTTATTTTTGGCCAAAAAAGGGTGTTGGTCTAAAAGCAAAGCAGTACAGCACAAAGAGACCACAATAATTATTACATACAATGAAAGCTAGATTCACAATCATTTCAAGAACCAGCTGTTTGTGTCAGATTCCGCATTCTTCAATTTAACCTATAATGACTATAGTTGTTTACGTTGACTGACATTAGAGATTTAACATCACAGATGCCAAATTATATCAATAAGCAAGTTTGTGACTAACTTAAGATTGTAAGACTATTCCAAGTCCATACATTAAGTACCAAAATAACCAACATAATATGTCAGAGGATAATTGTTTATAATGTCAATGCTACAACTTCCAATTAATTCCCAATAATTGCATTAAATGCTTTATGGAATGATGTGTATATGTCAACATTCTTTATGGAATGATTCAGATTCCACACAGTTTAACCACACAGTTCTGTGGTTTAACAGGAATGTGTTGGAATCAACTGTCTACATTGTGAAATGTAACAATTTGGAAGAATTCCTCCATTCCTTCAAAAGATTTATGGCTAAATCTCTCAAAAAGTGTTGAAACACAAATTCAATTCAAATAAGAATCAAGAGATTACATGTGGCAATTTAAGGAAGTACCCCATCCCTCCCTATATTTTGTGGTAAAATATAACATACACTTTGTAGACTTCGGGAAAACATTCTTTCCCACCAGAGAATGGAGGAAACATAGAAAACACATTTCTACAGAAATGTATTGGCACAGTTCAATGCAACATAGCACTAAGAGCCATGTTGCATGAATACTGTTAAAGGAAACAATACAATGCAGTGTGCTTGATCTTAAATCCTATACAGCTGGTTTACATCATGTTGGAAATGCCGGGCTGGTGTCTCAGCCCATGGAATTTTAGCCAAATAATTTTTCAGTATGAATGGAAATGTAAAGGCCATTAAAACATCTCCAGGCAAACAACTGTTAACACAAAAACCTAACCCTAATTCTTATACTTCTTGAACAGTGGATTTGTTAACTAAACTGAAATAAACATGAGGTTGGAGCCCAGATTAGCTGACCTAATTACATCCTAGTGCTCAGATCCAAACAAGATTAAGACAAATTTGTAGTAACTATGCATCAAAACCAAAGAGAACATAAGAGGAAAATACAATAATCAAAACAAAATTTCTGTGACCGCTGAGGACAATCAGGGTGAGTATTTGCTTTTCTGTTGATTGTGTTTGGCATATGGCATGGCATCAATACGAAGGACGGCAGGTACCGCTGGCAGAGCAGAGGGAGAAAGGCAGCCTCCCTTTGGTAATGTGAACATGGAGCGGGAAAAGGTAGAGGGTGTTGAATGCTACCATGTTGGCTCTCATGCAATCTTCAGGAACTGCTCCACTGTGTCTGCCTCCACAGCCTCCGAAAACATTTTATAGTTCTAAATGAAGGCAAAGTAAATACACACAATGAATTAGTTTCACTAAGAATGTCAGTACTGAGATCAAATTAGAAAAAAACTATTTGTTTCGGAATAACAACACAATTTCAATTTTGTGGACATGTCAATGGATGCCACTGTTGTTTGAAAAAATAAAAAGTCTAGTTAGTTTTAACTAAGACTCAAAAACACCCTCCTGCCATTCCCCCTTACCCCACAGTACTGGTCCTCATTGAATATCTGAGGCGGGATTGCTGTGGGGTTCCCCGATTTACTCCTCATCTCATCGCGAACTTCAGCGCCCACCGCAATGTCAATCAACTCATACTTGATGCTTTTACTTTCCAGAATACGAATGACCTCTGATTGCTGAGATTTGATCTGATGAACAGAATTTAAAGTAATGTTACAGTAATGTTATTAACACAGGGACATTGTTCATAAAAACACATAGATCAAAGTTATGAAGTTACATAGATCAAAGTCCTTTATTTAATAAACTTTATATAAAACAATTGTGATCAAACATTGAAAATAAAATTGACATTTTATACAACTTCCTGAAAAGTCCCACATCATGAAAACATTTCAGTTGGCTTAACCATATAGAATTGTATATACATTTACATTGCACACACATAATGTATACAATAATATAAAAAACAGAACCATAATACAAACATTCCTCATGCAAAATTGTGGGGTAATTAAAAATGTGTACTTTGACTTTAAAATGTAACATTCATGCAGAGCAGTAGTGTAAATGCTGAGTTGATGATTAATAATGAAACGTTGTCTGACAAAGCAGAATTCAGGAAGTTGTAGGTTATACCTAAAGAAAGCACGCTCTGAGATAGTCCACAGTTAAAACGTATCATAAAATAAGTATACTAATGTCAAAAATAAACATGTTTTCAACAATCCACTTAGTTGTTACTTAAATAAAACGAATTTTGCTCATCAATGACTTGTAGGTCAACGACTATAAAAGAAGATCAAAACGCATTCTTTCTCTGTTAAAAACAGATGCGCAAACAGATCCTAAGCAGCAACTGTAGCTATGCTACCACAGCAGTAAGCGGTTCGTGAACATTGTTGCCAATCTCATTTGCCATTATGACGTCTACTACTTTTAGATCAGGTGATTTTATTTACGCGCCATATCTACTGAGCGTTTATATCAAAACATATTATATAAAAGTATTTTATATAAAGTATTTTAAGCACCGTTGGTCTGAATGGAACTACATTTTAACAGAGGAAATGCCACAAAGAGACAATATGACTTCCGCTTTCAATGCAATGCGAGTCTGTTTCCTCTGTTGTGCATCCCTTAACCTCTCCTGCAATTCAAGACCAAATTTAAGCTTAAGTTAAACACAGTATGTTAAAATAACGACTTACTAAAGCAATTATGAGCGTTCATGTTTCGCTGTAGCGTTTTAATCTGTCTAAATATAATTTTAAAAGAACAGTTGGGTGTGTCCTGAAGCCTAATCCTCTATTTCGCATGTATTTAACCATTCAAGTATTCAGATGCAACGCTTAAAGTCGACATGGCAACAGGTTTATTCTCACCTCCCTTGATGCGGTAACGGTGGTGTAATACAGTTTGATGCCCATAGTGCAGGATGGTAATGTCTCTCCGTGAGCGTCCACGTTACCAGTTCCCTCTTCTCTTGTTCTGGCAACCGTTCGTTCCACCACTGAGCCGCTATCCGCTGATTTAAAGAGACAGCATCTTTTTTTTGCATAAGGAACCGCTATTTACTTTATTTGCGTGGGTACTTAATGACTATTTTGCAGAGCAAACGCACAAATATAAAGTTTGCTTAAAACAACGCTATATAAAATATAATACAATAATGAATAATAGATGTATAAGAATAAGTGGTATATATCAATAATCATGGTAAATTATTAAGAATGATTGAGAAAATTTAGATTATACCATAAACGCCTCCACTAGTACAGATTAAAAAAAAACCAAAGCAGCTTTTCAACAGGGGGCATTCCTTTACTTTCTCTGTTAAACTTTATCAGTAATAAATTTTATCAAAACTTTATTAACCTGCTGTCAGTGGGTCAGTATGCTCCAGATTTTGAAATGAAAATTAAAAGCCACTTGGTCCAATCCAAGGATAATTTTCCATAAAATTGCCAACAGCGTGTTTTCTGTACACAATTCACACACACTCAGGACTTACAGTATATTCAACTTCTTGTACTTATTCTGTATTTTTACACACTCCACAGTACATAACAATGCACTTTTGAAGATATCACAAATGCTGCTATAACTGCTGCTAACAGTTGAATGTCTGCAACTAAGTAACCTTACTTACACTGTGTAAATATGTATATTAGCTGGCTCTGCTCTCTGTGTTCTACTGTACTCTGGTGTAGTGTTTTTGTAATGTACTGTCTGTTCTGTAGTGTCTAGTACTTGTTGCTTTGTACTGTTTGGTGTGCACTTGTCTCTTATTTTTAAACTGTCTGCACATGTCTTGTGCAATTTGTGATTTGGTGAAGTTTTTACACATGCACCATGTGATTGTACAAAGTCCCTTGTTGTCTATGTAATCCATGTCTTATGTGGCACCATTGTCCCAGAGAAATGCTGCTTCATGACTTCCTATTATTATGTTCATACTTTTTCAGAACTCTTAATATTTGTCCATTACACCTTATTGCATTTTTTTCCTGCATCCCTCACATAAGAAAATAATTGTAACCTGACATAAAGTGAAACATTTCAAAGAAAACACAGATAATAACATCACTTTGAGTTTAATAAATCATTAACCATGTCTAAAAAGTGTTACATTCCTTACCCGGATGTTCAACATACTAAAATCTTACAAACAAATACTTTTAGGATTTAACAGTATAGATAATCTTAATTATGGTCAAATCAATGAATAATTCCAACATAAGGCTTGCTCTGTTGTTAAGTGCTGATTTTATAATAATATTTGATTAAACAATATGGTCTTATAACATACATTTTAGGAAAATAATTGATCCAGGGACACATCTTATTTGGCAAAATCACAATAAACTATGTGTACCTGTTCTTTAACACACATTTTCATCTGAAAACCGAATGCGCTCTCTGTCTCTTTTACAATTAAAATGGTACCGGGGATCATAAAGTGTGTAGAAAGCTGACCACATAAAATTAAGGTACTATTGAAACTACATAAATATTTTTATATCTCTCCAGCTGAGCATTCTTGTATTAAAGCACAGGTCACCATTGTGAGAATGTACAGTAAAACAAATAACCATGCATCTCTGTAAGTATGGAGATGAACTTACAGGTGCAAATAAGTCGAATAAGATAGTCTAAATGTGAAGCATGAATCTGACAAAGAGTGCACAGAACCAGCAGCACATGGAACACTTGATGACCCTGACCCAAGAAGTCACAGTGACCTGGAAACAAGCACTGAGGTAAAGGGTGAGTAAAAAAAATCACTAGAAAGAAAAAATACCACTGGATATTGTGTGGAATATCAAAGCAGAAGGTCAAAGCAGGTGGAAGGTCAAAGCAGAAGTGGGTCTGGAATCACCCCATACCCCAAACAGAATCCAAAGCGTAATATGATGAAAGACAGGGCTCCTGTCCCAACTATAAGCCAAGGCTGAAGGCACTACTTGGCCTGCTTTTTGAACCCACAAAGACAGACTGTAATTATGATACATTATGTAACAGCAGCAAAAGCAAGACAAGCAGCACAGAAGGCTAGCAATAGGCATAAAAAGACCCTTGACATGCATATGCCAGCTTTCCTCAATGGCATTATAGTAGTGCACCAGTGCACTCCCGTACTGATACATTGTCACACCTATGTAATCCAGGAAGAAGGCATGGTGACAAAGTTTAGATTTTGCACCTGACAGGTGGGCTATAGCACTGAAGTAAGATTTGCAATGGGCAGACCAGTGAGTAATTTTCCGTTGGGACCACAAGATGGAAGGATTGTGGAGATTCAACCAAGGGAAGCCCAGGATGATAGGTGTGTGCACAAACAGGTATATGGTCTCCTCATGCATAGGCCCTGTGCAGAGAATCAGATCTGCGGTGGTGTAGGTAATCTGACCCGTTCCCGGGGGACATCCGTATTTCAAATATAAAATAGTATTTTGTAATTTGTATTTGATAGGGTTGATGAAAATGGCTTCATATTTTGTAACAAAATACTTAAGTGTTTTGTATTTTTGTAGTTTTAAAATACTGTAAAATAGCTTAATAAGTCTACTGGATGACATCATAAATATGCGGCCTCTGATTGGTGCTTACTCAGCAGTTTGCCCAGACTTAACAGAATATTGGAAGAGGTGGTCAAGGTAAGAAATGTGCAGGATGCTATCCGTCAATTTTCTTGCATAAATTGCAATAATTTTTAACAGTTCAAGTTAAGTTTGGGTGTTTGTGTTAGTAGCCTAGGCTGTTTACCAGTTTATAATGTTCTTGAAAACTATTATCTTGAGCGGCAGCCCCACATTTATCGTTAGCTTGCTACTTTCAGCCTTTGTGCACGAAAAAAATGATAAAGCATTTTAGTGTTGTACAACATTACATTACATACTTGCTGACATCAAGTCTCTATACTTCTGTGGCTCTCAGTAGATTCAGATAGTTGGAGTTGGGTTGGAGTTACTCCTTGGCAAGTTCTGTTGCTACTTCACGATTACAGTTCTGGCAACATTTAAAATAATTAATAAATAATTGTTGAAATGCTATGTTTTTTTCAACTTCCAAATAGGGGTTTAATGATTGAAAAATAAATATCTGATTACTGAATATTGTACCCTAATTGAGGTAGCTGTTTAGTAGGATCAAGATTTTGCACACCATTGGATGAATGACTGCCTGACACAAAATATAATATTATATTTAAGATGTAGCGTGTGGTCCTGAGGCCACATGAGGGTCAGGGGCCATCTGGATGATAACAGCTTCAGATATGACTTGGGAGTAGG